>OX328132.1:104652504-104657504 GCA_946811695.1 Gonocerus acuteangulatus
CATACCTTAGAGGTAGGGTTTCATTTACAAACGTTTCTTCCCTATCTAAGCTGATGAGGCTGGTTTAATAGAGATGGTACAAATGTGTATATGACAAATTGGTTACAATTGAGGGTATATCAAAAGTAAGATATTGATCTAAGGCTGGTATCAATTGTATATATGGTTTTCTTATAATTCTTACAGCTATGCAATGATCTAATTTTAAGTTATTACTTAGTTTTAAAATACAAATGTCCTTAATTTCTAACATATTTTTACAATAGTGATTAGTGTTAAACTTTGTACATGTTCCTTCCAGGAACTTATTATCTTTCCTTACAATCAGTGTCGGTTTTGCGTGAAGCGTCATTGTTTCGTTATTAGTAATAACTGGATATGGAATCAAGTAGTGGGTATCACTTGGTTGTACCTTCAGGGGAAGTTTTACAAAATAATATATCAAGCCTGAAGTAGAGCTTGAACATGAAACTGTGCTCAAAAGCCAATTGAGTTCAACGTTATCTGAGATAAGTTCCTTATTGGGTATGTGTTTGTAAGGTGTCCTAGTTTTTCTATAACTATGTTATACCGTGTGTCTAATACTTGATGTAATAGTTTATAATCGTCATTGGTTTTTAACCTTGCAATAAGGGTTTGTATACCCTTTACTTCATTGGAAATGTTTGTCAGGTTTTTATAATGTAAGAAAGTGTACCAGTCATCCATTATATATGAAGAATTAAGCTTAATTAGAGCTGCTCCAGGACCGAAGGACAAGTTCTGGATCTTCAGGGATGTGATCTCGTGAATCACGAGGAACATCACGAACGTTTTCAACATCTGTAACAGACGTAGATGGGGAATTAAGATTTTCCGTGCTTTTTGAAGGTGTGGAGACATAAGACAGAATGGACGTTTGTCTCTTTTTCATTTTTACTTTAGGTCTTTTGATCTGGTCAGGATGTACCTTTTTATCTTTTTTATTTACTGTTACACTTTTTGTTGACTTCATACCACGTTTATACTTGGGGTCTGTTTTCCTTTTCGTTTGTATTCTGACATAAGGTTCGGTCGGGATTTCAATGTTTTCACGATTCTTGTTTAAAGATTCGATGATACGTTTCTTATTACTATCTATAAGTTTTTTGACGACTTCATGCGTAGTCTTTAAATTATTATGGTATTCATTTATGACGAATTCTGTTATTGTCGGATTTTCGTTGAACAAATCCCTCGAGATACCGAAGGTAGCCTCGTTAGGGGTCATCTTAGTGTTCTGGTTTAAAGAATTATTGTATGCTATTATTGCTAAATTTATCCTTTCCTTTTCCAAAATATTTTTCCTTTCTGCCGTCAAGGCGCGCAGAATTTCTAAAAAGCTAGAGCTTGCACGATTCAAAACTCCAAGTGAGTTCGGATGGTTCAGCGTTGTTTCATGATTTTCTATTTTTAAATATTTCAGAAAATCTTTAAATAAATTATTATCAAACTCTCTTCCGTTATCACAAATAATCATTTTGGGTTTTGGAAAATACGTGAGGTATTTATTAAGGAATTTCATCGAATCCGCAGAATTATAAGTCGTTGATTGCTTGGCAAATATTCGTTTCGAGAATGTGTCTACCAATAAATAAATATAATAATTTGACATATGAACTACATCTATCATGACCCCATCGAAGGGTCTGTCAGGTGTGGGAGTAAGTTGGAATTGTTGTCTAATCGGGTGTCGATCGTACTTCGTTTGATTGCAAATATCACAGTTATTTATTATTTCGGTTATATGGTCTCTCATCTTTGGCCAATAACACTTGTTCTTTAAAGCTATGTAAGTTTCATTAATTCCTCTGTGACATGTCTTACGGATATGGTAGTCTAATATTTTTTCTTTTTGTTCGCTCTGGTTTTCTATATCTTCGACAAAAGCAAAGTATCTTTTGACGCAATTAGTGACAAATTTCTGTCGGATTAAGTCGGCTATTTTATTAAACAAGCTGTCGTACCAATTGTTTTCAGCTTCAATCTTATCGGTGATGGGGGAACAATAAATTCCATACGTAAGATTTGGTCGCAAAATTTCCAACAGTGTATTTTCTAAATCAGTTTCGCTTTGATTGTACGGTCAAGTTAATGATAGTGTTACTCGATTTTTTCCTTTAAATAAATTTCTATGCACCGCGTCGCCGAATCCCTTTTTGATAATCAGTTGATGTTTCTGAATATTTACGGGTTTTGATTTATCTTCGACGAGAAAGACACGGTTGTCTGAAGACTCGTGGGAATGTTGTGTGTCTAAGGAAGCTGAATCCTCATGAAGGTCGATATCTAATTCACGTGCTATCGTTAAAATATCATCATTTAGTTCTTGGGGAAATACTTCAAATTTAGGTTCTTCAACATTTTGTTGGGATTTCGTTTCGACAGGGTAACGCGATAAATGATCTGCAACTTTGTTGGCTTTTCCTTTTATATATTTAATTTCGTATTCGAAATCTTCCAAGAGCAATTTCCATCGAATAAGTCGCGCCTTTTGGGTTTCACAAGTTCTCATATATTCTAATGGTTTGTGGTCCGTATAAATAAAGAATTTTCTGCCATAAAGGTATGGGCGAAAATGATTACAAGCCCAAATAATCGCTAAACATTCCTTTTCTGTCGTGGAATAGTTTTGTTCTGCCTTGTTAAGAGTACGGGAAGCATAACAAACTGGGAGTTCCTTACCGTTTACCTTTTGTGCTAGAACTGCACCTATCGCATAATTACTTACGTCTGTGGTTACGTAAAAGTCTTCGTTAAAATTTGGAACCTGTAGAATGGGGTTACTACATACTAACATTTTCAATTGTTCGAATGCATTCCTATAAGTTTCGGGTTGTATCTTGGAATTATCCTTCCTCAACATTCGAGTAAGAGGGGAAGCAATTTTCGCAAAATTCGGAATCATTTTCCAGTAGAAGCCTGCGAGACCTAAGAATGATTTAATCTCTTTCTCCGTTCTCGGAAGGGGGAAATCTTTACCTGCTTGAACCTTATCGGGATTCGGTTCAATGCCGCGTTCACTGATGATGTGACCTAAGAACAATAATTCTCTTTTACAAAATTCAGTCTTATCAAGTTGGATCTTAAGATTATGTTTTTCTAATTTCTCAAGAGTCATTTTGAGATGTTTAAAGTGGTCTTCGAAATTTTCTCAAAATACTATTATATCATCCATGTATACTAATACATGGGGCATATCTGAAAAAATTATGTTCATTGCCTTTTGAAAAGTACTGGGAGCAGAGCAGAGTCCCATTGGCATTCGCAAGAATTCAAAATGTCCTTGCTCTGTAGAAAAAACTGTTTTGGGGATGGATTTTTCATCAACTTCAATCTGATGAAATCCAGTAGCCAAATCTATTGCGGTGAAAATTGTGGCTCTCTCTAATTTTCCTAACAGATCTTGAATATTCGGAAGTGGATACCTATTCGGGATAGTTTCTCTGTTGAGCTTACGATAATCAATTACCATTCGTACTTTTCTTTTACCTGATGCGTCGGCTTTCTTGGGTACCACCCAAACCGGTGAATTGTAAGGCGAATTACTAGGTCTAATAATTTTTGAATCTAACATTTTATTAATTTCTTGTTTTATATCTTCGCGAAATTGATGAGGATATCTATAATTTTTCGCAAAGACTGGTTCTTCCGTTTTTGTTTTAATGGTATGTTTGAGAAGATCGGTGGCGGTTAAGGCGTCTTGTTCCCTTTTGAAAATACTAGGGTATTGCGCGAGTAGCCTAATTAATTTTTCTTTTCCATCGGCGGAATATGTTCAGCTCGAATAAGATTTGGAATTTCCGAAATCAGTTCGTTATATTTCCGATGTTTGTTGGAGGCTTCAACGATTTCTACTTCGTTGCCTAAAATGTGTAGTAAGGGGAAGTTAATCTTTTTCTCTGTCTTACTTATTATGTTAAAGGTATTCTCATATAATCCGGGATTAATAATAATATCTGAGTCGGAATAATCGATGTAGAACATTCCTTGACTCGGTATGCTAATTTTATCTCCCGCTTTTAACTGTACTTCAAGAGTATCGGACTTCTTTTCCATTATAAATTTGAATGTACTATAGTGGGATGTAATTTTGTTCTCATTAAAATTTATTTCAAATCCCATTTCCTGCATTAATTCGTTACCTAATAAAATGTCATAATTTGGACTGAAATTAAACAAATAAAATTTTACCTTCTTTGGATAATTTAAAAATGTTCTGTTCATGGGAACGTAAATGACTTCGTTTCCCGGTTCTTCACCTGCAGCGGTTCTTACCGTAAAATTTTCTTTGATTCGTAAAACACCTTGGGGAACTATCTTGGGGTTTATATAATTTTTTTTGTGAACCTGTATCTATCAGCCATTTTCTTTTATTGTCATCGATGACGTATGGCAGCTGTGAGAGGTTTGCATGGAGCTCGAATGTCACAGACTCCCGCTCGAGTCCTGGCCGAAGTCTAAAAAAGATTCGTTACTATGCTCTGTCGTGAGAGCTTCCAGTTTTTGCCTTAATTCACGAATTTCTTTGTCTTTTGGGTCTACGTATTGTTCCGTAGTGTACATGGGCTGTCTTTGTTTGGGACCAAAGGCACTAACTGTTCTCATAGAAACTGTATTGTTTGAGTTTCTATGGTGGTTATTTTGTTGTCTATATTGATGAGACGGTGGTTTCTGGAAAAACTTCCTTTGCTGGGAAGATGACCAGTCATCAATATGAGGGTTTGCCGATTGGCCTGTCCCGTATTAGAGGGGTACTGACGATAATTACCAGAATTATTAGATGCGTAATGATGATTATTAAAATTATAATTATCGGAACGATGATTATATCGTTGGTCGTTGTAATGAGGATTGTATGGACCATGAGGGTTAAATGGATTATGGGGCGGATGCCAAGCGTTAAATCTTGGTTGGTTAAAATGTTTGTGTGGTTTTTTATGAGAAGGTCCTTTTTTGTGGTATGAACCTTCTGACCTTTC
>OX328132.1:104662504-104826493 GCA_946811695.1 Gonocerus acuteangulatus
TTAAAATCTAATTATGCCATCACAAAGTAGACAAAATGTTCTTTAAAAAAAAAACAGTAATTTTAAGCACTAAAACCATTATTAAAAGATACTTTCTGGGCGTCCAATAACGCACTTCTGTTTTTATTAATGAATCAAGAGTTGTTTCGCGAATTGTTTCCTCAGCCCCCTAACGGACTATAGATTCAATACTTACACAAAAACTTCTACATTTTGTAAGCATTAAATCTATGAAAATAAAGTGGAGGTTTATTCAGGGATAAATTGACCGATTAGCTCCCTTTTGTCAAAATAATGTGGAATGTAGTTTTGTTACTTTCAGAGTCCATGTGTGAAGAAATTAAAAACTATTCATTTTTTATTGGCTAAACTGTGGGTATCCATTGCCCAGTCCAGAAGCAATAAAAGTAACTGAAAGAAACGATTGGGAAAGTTTTTCATTTGAGAGATATGTCACAATTCGTGTTTTTCATTGATTTATATTTTACATGATGTATTTGGCACCTAATTTCTAGTTTTGGCTAGAAATTTTGAGGGGAGAGTTCAAAAACACTTCAGGGTAGTTGAATAATTGTAATCCCAAATTTACACATAATAAAACTACAAATGGGGAAGATGGAAATAGTTAGCCGTTGCAGAGATACGAAGATAAGGTATAGTTGGGATTCGGCTAGGAGAAAAAAACATCAGAATTTCAGGAAGAAGATCTGTATTTCAAATACAGATCTTCTTCCTGAAAGTCTGACGTTTTTTTCTCCTAGCCGAATCCCAGCGATACCTTATCTTCGTAAAACTACAAATTTTGCAAAACATTATGGGAGGAAGAATGTTAATCCTTTGTTCGGCCGCTACATTTTGTGGACAGACAAGGCCACATTCACACGGAATGGAATATTTAACAGTCCCAATTCGCACACTTGGTCTCATGTTAATCCTTACGCTGTGTGAAGAACACACAATCAGTATCAGCTCCTAGAAAACATGTGGTGCGGAATTTTGGACGAATAACTTCTTCAGCCAATCCAGATTCCCGACAGGTTCGATTCAACATATTTTTAAACCTCCTTCAACACGATCGACCTATTGCTTTGGAAGACGTTCCGCTTGCACTAAGGATAGATTCATGGTTCCAGATGGATTGCTGTCCTGCAACCAGTTGCAGTGCTGGATCCACTGTCCATCTTGACAAAGCTTCGAATGCAATTTCAGAAAATTTCAAATTTTCAAATATATTAGCAAATATTTTAGTGCCAAATACATCGTATAAAAGATTAATCAATGAAAATTTGTACAACACGAAATGTAACATATCATCCAAATGAAAATCTTTTCGAATCATTTCTTTCAGTTAGTTTTTATTGATTCCAGACTGGACAATGGATTCCTTCAGTTTTGCCAATAAGAAAGGAATAATTTATAATTTCTTCACACAAGGTATTTGAAAGTAACAAAACTAGAATTCACATTTTTTTTGACAAAAAGGAGCCAAAGGTTTAATTTATCCATCAATAAACCTCCACTTCATTTGCATAGATTTAATGCTTACTAAATGTAGAAGTTTTCCTGTAAGTATAGAATCTGTAGTCCGTTAGGGGGCTGAGGAAAAAATTCACAAAAATCCTCTGATTCACAGAGAAAAAAAGAAGCGTGTTATTGAACGTCCAGAAAGTATCTTTTGTCAATAGATTTAGTGAATTAAATCACTGTTTTTTTTTAAAGGAAATTTTGTCTATTTTATGATGGCATAACTCGAATTTAATTATCATGAATCTTTGTTGAGCAATCCTTTCTTATTCATTGAATAACACAACTACGATAAAAAAACAGAAAATTGGGCATAGCTCCTTTCCTTTTCGTAATCAGACCATACTTCATATGAACGTTTTTGTTGGAAATTATGTCTACAATCACCTCCTAGAGTTTGGCTACTTAGACGTGAATCACCCTGTATATATATATATATATATATATATATATATATATATATATATATATATATATGCTATTTTTCAAGCTACTTCGCTGGGAATTAAATGTGTTGTTCATTCGGCATCTGTCTCCAGCGGTCTTGCTCCTCCTGTCATCGCAATATTTCGCCGGATACAGACCGCTGGAGACAGATGCCGAATGAACAACACACACACACACATATATATATATATATATATATATATATATATATATATATATACATATATATATATTGCTATAAAATTACTATTTTTATTGAGAGAAGATTATTGACCGTTATATATATATATATACACACATTCTTATGAAATTTCAAAACATATATTTGGTTTCAAATGTAATGTTTAAGTAAATTCTGTAAATTAGATTAGAGATAGATTAATAGGGCTATATTTAAACTAAAACAATTTGCTATTAAACACATAAATTTTAAATACAAACAATTCAAAACGCACATTTATATAACCAACTGTTCCATAGAAAAATATAATTTTAAAAAAACAATTATTCATTGTTTGGTATAGAAGGCTTTGACAGGTCTGAAGCCTGCCAATCACTTTCTATCTCTCTCTGCCTTAGCTTAGCTGCCCTGAAGGAAGCATCTTGGGCTGTCTTTACCTAGATTCAATGAAGGAAATACTCTCCCTCCGGCATTCCTTTTATATGTATTTGTTTGTTAAGATTGAAGAATCTAGCCATTGGAGCATCGTGCAAGCAGTCTGTTGGCCTGTTGGAATTGTTTAAGCAAGGTATATTGTTTAATCTTTATGATTATATTTTTCTTTGTCACAGACAGTTCAATTTACATTTCACACCTCATTACAAAACATTTGAAATATAATCAAATTTTAATTAGTCTGAAACCGTCAGAGTTACTACACACCACTCCAGAGAACCTTTATTTGTTTAAAAGAAATGTGAATCTATCCCAGGCTAAAAATTTATACAACTTCTTAACAATTTCCTTAAACTTAAGAACTTTTACAACAGAAATTCAATCCAAAAGATTAAAAACTAACCAGAGCCATATAGGTAATTAGTCTAAGCTTGTGTTAGGTATTTGTAAATAGTCTTAATTTATAATATTTATATTCATATTATGCATATGTATACTTATTCATATACTATGAATGTGTATGTGTATGTATGGGAGGATAGGTGTGTAAGTAGGTGCGTCTGTACAGGTATGTATGTAAGTATGTGTGTGGTATATATGCATACAGATAAGATTTTCGCTTTTCTGAGTTATTGTTAGTTTTTTGTTTTGTTTTTATTCTTCTTTGCATAGCATGTTGTTTGCCTTATATTACTTGTTTGTAGTTTTATTTGTTTTCGTTCATTTCTTATGGCATGCATTTTATTTTACTATGTAGTTTATTTTTATTATTTAGATCTATTTACGGCTTACACCATCTAGCATGAACGTAAATTGTTAGCTTGCTGTTTGTTGTATTCTAGTTTCTTAAAGTATATTTATTGTGGCATGTAGTTTTATAATAATTTAGAGTTAGAAATCTTGAAAAGCAAGGGATTTGTATGCAAAAAATGTAAAATAGGTGCACACACTCCTTTGCAAAGGGTATTGCCCTAAAACAAAGAACCAATAAATAAATGAAACCGTTTAGACCCTGAGATCCAAACAATTTAGTACGAGGACCCAATTTCAAATTAAACCAAATAAATTATTCTGCCCCCTTAGTTTAAATAAAATAGTAATTTTGTAACAATATATATATATATATATATATATATATATATATTTATATATATATATATATATATATATATATATATACTTATGTGTGTGTTTATATATATATATATATATATATATATATATATATATATATATAAACACACACATAAGTACATATATAAACACATTGTAATGAAGTGTTATGGATCTCACTATCTATAATTAATAAAATACTTAGTATAGAATTTTTATGCATTTTAAAGAAAATGAATGAAAACTCGTCATGTATTGGTGGTAGCATAGACAATGACATGACAAAAAAAATCTTCAATAGTCCTACCTGAAAAATTCTAAAATAAACATTGGCTTTAAAAAAGGCCTAGATTCTTTAGACCTAGTATTCATGAGTATAATGACGTTATTCTGTAATAATGTGAAGATGATTTTGACATATCAGCAGGGTCAATTGTTGACCTAAAGTGAAAACTCACAATACTGGGGAAATATTGTGCAGAAAACGTACCTCTTATACAAATCTGGTGTGTTCTAGAAATCTGTGTCATTTAGAAGCATGATATTAACATAAATTACAGATTTTTGGTGTTTTGGAGTATGCAATTTTATTTTGGGTATGTTATAAATTTTGTGTGAAAGATTCTTACCTGAGTTATTCCCCAACACAGAGGCATGGAGATGTAGGACCCTATTGCCCAGCTGTCAATGTCCAAAACTACTGGCCATCCAGATTTGGAAACACATAGCTGACACCCTACTGACTAATCTGTGTCACCCCTTCTCTACAGGAAATAACATCCACAGTACCCCCCCCCCTAGGAGCAACATTCCTAAGTAACCACCAGAATGGGACTACCAAGCCAAGGTTGAGGTAGCTCATGTTGAGAGCTGAATAATGCAATGTCGAAGGTAGTGGAAAATGTGAGTCATTAATGACTCACTTGTGGCATCTGGCATAACCCATTGTATTAATAACCGCTATCGTGTGAGGGGGTTGTATCTGTACATGATTCTATCCACCTCCATAATGGTGGAAATTTATGAGCTCTAATAAAAAATCAATTCAAACAACATCAAATTGTGATTCTGATGAAAGTCGAAGAACAATCAGTGACTTGCTTGCTTATATGGACCTCTTGGTCCCTCCTTTGAGGAATGACATTACCTTCAGCCAGTCACCACAAAGGAAGTATAGGCACCACCACCCGCTACCAGAGGAGAAGTTTTGTCTACATAATGAAGGCCCGGGCAAAGTCCTGGAGCAAGCTACTGCTGATAAATCTGATGATGAGGCCTCAGGAATCTATGGCCATCACAACTTCCTCAACCAAACAGAGTTTCCCTTGTGACGCAGTTTGAAAGCTCTGTCCTATAGTGCTGTCTGGAGAGACAGAATTTCTATAATTAATGAGGATTATTGTAAAGGACTCCCCTCTTTAGAGGAGACATTTGCTCTAAGAGTGGACCTTTTTGCCATCATGGGGAAAAGGTTCAGCTCAAAAGAGCCACTTAAGTTCTGCTGTCTGCATGACAGGGTCTTTGTGATAAATTATGCAGATGAGCCACTTAAACAGTTCTCCAGTATAGAGTGAACTCAGTGGAGAGGCATGTCCCAGAGGGTTGTGACTATCAGGGACCTGGAAACTTTTAGGAAGATAGCAAGTAATCTTCCTCCCAGTATCAGTCGCAGAACCCTCAGTCCATCTGGAATATAGTGGGAAGCAAAGTAAAAACATTATCTCCCAGAGACAGGGAATTCTTGGTCATTAATATTACCCCAATAGTATCGTAGGGGAAGCTAATTATAGACTATATTATAGCTTTGAAATGAGCAAGATAAAACCCAACAAAATACATAAGAGATTCAATACATAAGGAGGAGTGTCCTGTGCCTGATTTTCAGTCTTCTCCATTCAAAAGGCCATGAGATCCCACTGGAAGAAAGGACACGAGTAATGGGGTGCAACTACACATTTGGGGAAATCAGCACTCAGAGACAGTGCTCCCACAGGAGGAAGAAGAGGATAGAGATCAAAAGTGTAATAGATCAAGGAATTTCTCATGAATTCACAATGGGCTCTCATGCATCTCCTTAGGAATAACACTCACATTATTTAATATAAGGGTGCAGCAAATCTGTCTGCTCACAGCAGAGCTGCTTCAGCTAGGCTTCTGCAAAATGTAGCAATTAAACACATTGATGTAACCTTTCAAGAACTTGAATGAACAGAAACAGATTGCTGGACCTGGCATTAAAAATGTACAGCTAAAACAATAGTTATTATAGGAGCAACACTCTGACTGACTGAGAGCCTACATTTTGACACTGAGTATAAGGTCAGCGCCCAGTCAAGTAATGAAAAACTGGCAGATTTTGTCAGACTACTGAGGATCAGGTCACCAGTGCATCTGATTTGATCTGGCAATCTCATTGTTTATAATTACAGAAACCCCTAACGCACGAACCGCCAAGGCTATAAAGTATAGTTTTTTTAATCTCTCACGAGCTGGCCCAATCAAGCTAGACAGTTAATATCCTGAAATCTAATCTAACAGAAGCCATTATTATGGCTTTTGATGAGAATTCCTTAGTTGAAATTTTCCTTCATAGGATAATCTACAAGAAATCGTAGGTTCACAACCAGGAAGCTGTCCAATAGAGTTAAAAGAAAAGACCTGGGAGAAATAGAAGCTCTCTGGTGCTGAATACAACACTGCATTCAGGAAAGAGAAGAGAACCTTCTAGCAGAAATTTATTCAAGGCATGGAGGACATCAAAGCTTATAATCTAAGATCCCGATATACAACACCCTTCATCGAGCTGGTTAATGGATGAAGAGTATTTTATATCCACTTAATTATGCCAATAAAGATATTGCAAATGGGTTGTATAAAAAAATTCACTCCAGAATATAATTAATTAACAATTTAAAAATTAATTTTTGTAAACATTGCACTGGTTGGGCTAATAGAGAAATTCCATACCAATCGAAAGTATAAAGCCTATATAATATGCAAACGTTAAGTTGACTATTTTTTATTTTTGAACTACACACAGCTGTAATGCTGTCTGCTGTCTGTGTCTTCTTCTATTGCAAGGGATGCACAGTGGTATTTTTAACTGATCTAGCTGGACAAAATTATTTTATCACGGATTCATATTGGAAATTACTTGATGATCACGAATATACACTATTTTAGGGGTTGGAAATAAAGTCTTACCGTTATTTTCTGTATTATTCAGCAGAAAACTCCGTATTTTATTACGTTTCAAGTGTTAACTGAAAGTTAAATTAAATTTTTTTTATTTTGTAGATTACTAGCTGTTACCCAGTGTGCCATGCTACACCTACTTTCTGTCTATGACTCTCCCCGTATCAAGATACTTGATACCTAGTTGTCTATTCCCAGTTATGAAAATCGGTCAAACGATGTGAATTTGTTTTAGTTCATAATGATACCGGCAGAGGCCAGCACAACAGCACTTCATCTAACAGCCGACAGAGGCCAGTAGAAGTCGATTCAAAATGGCCGTCACAATCTGAATGGTTCAGTGTAGCCAATTTTTCCTGAACAAAACTTTTGACCTTTTGACCAAATTTTGAAATTTGACTATTTTTACCTAGCCTAGGAGATTTCTCGTATGAAGACCTACCAGGGTGCCAAGTTTGGTCAATATCGGTCAAACAGTGTAGATTTGTATAAGGTACAAACAAACAAATACATTTTTTTTTTTTTTTTTCTTTAACGGCGCATCGACAAATCTTGGCCATTAGCGCCGGGCCTCCAGGGTGCAACCATTTTCTCAGCGAGCCCTGAGATGAGAAAATTCCTGTCGCCGGTGGGGATCGAACCCACCATCTCCCGCTTATGAATCCAGCGCGCTAGCCACTCACTAGACCACGGGAGACCCCAACAAATAAATAAATAAACAGACAGACACATGATTTTTATATATATAGATTTAACTTTTTTAAAGGCTGCAAGAACAAAAAGCTTGAAAACTAGGTATTACAAATAATAATAATAATTGAAAACACAACAATACTACAAAAGATATAATCAAAATTAAGTTATAAAAACTAATGAACCATTCTTGGACAAGTAACGGTTCATTAATTATTAATTAATTATTTCACCTGAGAAGGAATGAAACTCTTCCTTATGTCGACGACTTTCTGCACTCATACTAGAAACATACGGATCGCTCCACCACTAAAATACGTCTTAAATATTCGATAGCTCCCCACAACTGGCAGATGCACCTAAATCTTTTTCTACATCTGTGTGTGTATCGTGATCCAAACTTCTATAGAGCCATTCACCAAAACGTTTTTCTCTCAACCCTTTTTATTTGCTTTGCCACTTATCACATAAATTTCTTTAAAATGTATCCATTTTATTTATTTTTGTTTTAAATTTTTCCTTCTCTTCTGGTAACCATATTGTTGGTGTACGTATTATATACCTTCCTGTTTTTTTCTGTTTGGACTTCGTAAGATCCAAACTTCATAAAGTTTCCTTTTTGATATGGGCATTTTTTCAGAAAATCACGTAAATTTCTTAAAAATCTATCCATTTTATTTATTTATTTTTTTAATTTTTCCTTCTCTTCTGGTAACCACATTGTTGTTGGTGTGTATTATTTAGAATATTAGAAACTAAACCAGACGAGGCCGGACAGCAAAAGTTTTGTCCCATAATAACATATCAATAAGAGTAGTACACAACGCATCGCATAAAGCAAACATTAATGGTAATTTATTATGATAAATAATGAAAGAAGAACATACTTACCTTTCTGAAACATTAAATAAATTTGTAGTACTGACAAAGCAGTTTCTTAACTGCAGTATTCATTCAAAGACGGAGTAATGAACTTTGTGGTATGACATACCCTAATATAAACAATACGTAATACCTAAATGTTGACGTATTTGAGTCGACATATTCTTCTTTTGTAATCTATATACTATCTAGGAAAATAGACCCAAGGTCCAATTAAGGATTTGTTTACATGAATTTTTCGAATTTTGTCCATCTAGATCAGTTAAAAATAACACTGTGGGATGGTTCGCTGGGACCTCTCTGTCGCACATATTCACTCGCAGCAATATTTCACTTTTTAAAGCTTGACAACCGGGATTCAGGACTGATTTTTCGCAGACAACCCTGTACCACCGTGTTCCTATTGAAATAATAAACTTTAATTCATTAATCAGACAGATGCAAGTTACTGTTTCGTGTTACCTGTTTATACCTGCCTACCCATGAGATCTGACGGGGGAAAAAAAGTCAACCTAACGTTTGCATATTCTATAGGCTACATACTTTTGATTGGTATGGAATTTGTCTATTAACCAAACCAGTAAAATATTTTAAAAAAATAATTTTTATATTGTTAACTAATCAAATTCTGGACTGAATTTTTTTAGGCAACCCATTTGCACTATCTTTATTAACATAATTAATTTGATATAAAATACTTTTTATCCATTAACCAGCTCGATGAAGGTCGTAGTATACCGGGATCTTAGACTATTAGGTAAACTTACAAGGGGAGTATACAGTGGTGGGGTCACAGATTTGGCCAATTTTTATTCTGGTGATTCTGAACCGAAAAATAGTCGACACATGTCCGAGCATTCCGTCCAATGCGCTTTAGGAACCAAGAAAGAAAATAAAATAGGTTGAAAATGCTTTATTTTATATATCGAGTTTAGAAAATTATATCAACATGATTATTTCACCAATTGATTTGTTTCATAGAGTAGACTAAAAAAAAATACAATCCTTAAACAATAAGGCTTTGGAAGCACGCCCCTTCCCCGAGGCATGGAAGCACACTGTGGTGGTGCTTCTTCGAAAACCACAGAAGCAGGAGACAAGCCCGAGCACTACCGGCCGATAAGCCTGTTGAGCTACATGAGCAAGATCTTCGAAAAAGGTGATCCTATCTCAAGTGTTGAAGCACTGCACGGAGGCGAACGTCACCCCCCGGATCAGACTGGATTTTGGCTCGGGCTCTCCTGTTATAACCTTGTCTACAAGCTCCAGAACTCCGTGGCTGCTGAGCTCAACAAGAACAGAGTGACAGCCTTTATCTCCCTGGATCAGCTGCAGTGCTACGGATTCCCGGCACAGCTCTTCAAGATTCTTGAGAGCTACTTGTCGGGAAGAACGTTCTCCGTCAGAATTAACAGTGATATATCCAGCAGTCTACCGTCAACATGTGGAGTCCCCCAGGGATCGGTGTTAGGACCAGTGCTGTTCACCATCCACAATGCCCACATCGTGAGGATGCAGTTCCCTCTGGTCACCTTAGCTGGCTACGCTGATGACATTGGCGTCTACTCCTCCAGCTTCAACACCGGAGTCAACAGCAGGAGCATGCAGGAATAGATATCAACCCTAAGATGGATGCCGTGGTATGCTCCTTCCAGGCGAACAAGGGAAGCCGACCCCAAAGGGTCCTGACCTCGCATTTCAAGGTCAGGGGTCCACGAAGATCAACCACCTGGCATCAACATACAATGGCATCTGTCTATGACACCTCATGTCAACAGCCGCCTGAAGAAAGCCAGGCAGAAGACGTTCCGCCTGAATCATCTCATGCGATTGGCCCATCTGTCTCTTCAGCTGAAGCTACAGATTTACAAGGCGATCATCAGGCCGACTCTTCTGCATAGGGCACCCGCCCTGAGGCACATGTACCTTCATACGCTCAGGTGGCTTCAGCGATTCCAGAATGGGGTCCTGCTCCGGGCCGTGCAGCATAGTTCCCTCCGAAGGACGAGCTGATGCTGCCCTAGGTTCAAGACATCATACGGAGGCATCATATTAAGTTCTACGATGGCCTCCGGTACTGCGTGAACCCCCTCTTCAGGGACTTGACATTACCTCAGTGGTGGCAGGGCAGCACCAGAAGGGTCCTGGATCTCGGAGAAGACGCTGCTTAGGAGCAGCTGTAAATATTGTATATACTGTATATATTAGTTTAAGTTTATTTGTTAGTCTTAAGTAACTTCCTTGTGTAGCCCCTCCATATACAACTCTGTCTCCCCCTAGATTTAGTATTTTAGACTAAGTAGGCTTAAGTCCCCGGATTGTAAATATATCTCCCTTCTAGTACGTAAGCGCAGAATAAGGTTTAGTTAGTTAGTTTTAGTCCAGCTCCAGTTCCCAATCCGTTGGGCCTGGAGCTCTCTATGTACAAAATAAATTTTTTGGGAGGGCGGTAAAAAAATCTCATTCCCTTGCCAACCACCAAGGATGCATGAAGGAAGACTGAGGAAGCCGGAAAGAAAACCAGCGAAATATTGCAGAGTGGAGAGTTTGAACACCGCTGGAGATAGAAGCCGTCTCACCAACCAATCATTTGAATCCCAGCGAAGTAACTTAAAACATAAGCCGCCAGAGTTATTGTTTTTTCGTCGCGAAACTTAGTATATAGCGTTCACTTAGCAAATGATTGAATGAGTTCGTTAACCATCAAAATCGGTTCATCGGGAGGGGGGTTTACCCTGGACCCAAAACACTAATTTGACCAGGCCAGCCGTAGTTTTTATAATATATCAACAAAACTCAGTATTCGTTGCAGTCATCTAAAGAGAAAAATCATTACCAATTACTCCGCACCCACATTACCAATTCGCCACTACCAGCCATAATTTTTGTTATATTTCAACAAAACTCGGTATTCGTATGGTAATCTACAGAGAAAAATGGGTTGTAAAAATAAACTAAATCGGTTCATTAGTAGGGGGGGGGTTTACTCTGGACCCAAATTACTAATATACTCATACCAGTCGTCATTTCTGCTGTATTGTAACGAAACGCGGTGTACGTCGTGGGTATCTCGTGAGAAAGAAGTGTTGTAAAAATGAACTAAATTGGTCAATCGGAAAGGAGTGTTTACTTTGAACTATGTTTCAATAGAATTAGCCTGCCAGAGAAAGCTGCCGCTAGGAGCGCTTTCTACTACTAGGGGATCTGTATCCCATTTCTGTGTCAGACCAAAAGACGAAAATATGAAGTATTTGTGTATTTATTAAGTAGTGTAGTACCATGTATTAAGATAACTCTGGAAGCAAATTAATAAAAAAAAAAATAATTGAAACAGTTGCTCATTACTAAAGTAAAACAGCAGAACTCTTCATGTTTTTATTTTATTTATATAGGTTATTTAAATCAAATTACTCAGAAATGAAGTCTATGCTACCCAAATTCTGAGGGAAGTGTTTAGTTATGCAGTTCCTGCGTGACGAACTTTTATTTTGAGAACCATTTCTTACACGTATCTTCTGAGATATTTCAATATTCATTTATATTTATTTAATTTGTAGTCTTCCTGAAAAAATTGTTATTTTTTGTTTTTGTGGATATTTACCACATTAGTGTTTCTTGGAGTGCTGATTTTAAATCTGCTATTAATTTTGGTGTAAAAAAATGTATAATGCAAGTTTACTTGAAAACGTGAGCATATTTTTGAATTTATTTAACAAAATATAAATTATTGTTTAAGGATTGTATTTTTTCTGAATTGGAGAAAAAAATCACATCGATATCATTTTCTAAACTAGATATATAAAATAAAGAATTTTAAACCTATTTTATTTTATTTCTCAGCTCCTAAGGCATATTGGACGGACCACTCGGAGACGTGTCGACTATTTTTCGACGCAGAATCGGCAGAAAAAAAAAATGGGCCATTTAGGATAGACAAATAAATAAATTAAAAACCTCAAAAAAAGTATAGACAAATAAATAAATTAAAAACCTTGATAATGATATGCGAATCATAATTATTGTTTAGATGTTTTATTTCTGTTCTTTTATTCACCACTTTCTTCCTATTCCTAAATTAATTGTATATTTTCTTTGTTTTTGCCACTAAAACTAAATTAACCAAATTGGCCTAAGGTAGAGGTTATATTGCTGACAGGCCTAATCATGGAGTACTTTCTGCTCAGTTTATATCTCCATGCCAAGAGCGGTTAACTCATCTGACAGTGATTGGTGTGGAATAGAAGAAGAAAGCCCAGTACCTTTCTTCTGTCAATGTGATAACCTTGACTTAATTAAATTGTCAGACAAAAATCAACAAGAAACACATGCTCCAGTTGAGCTTAAAAAATCAACAAGCTGAGCAAAATGGACTTTTGGCTACAGTGCTATCCTAGGAGATTAGGCCCAAGAACCAATGTTATGTAAAGGGATGTGGTAACAATACCACACTCGCCAGGGTGAAAAGTGCAGCTTGTGTTAAATGTACCACATCTATGCACTATGTTTTAATTGGCTACACAACATAATCTTGGATGTTTAGTAATTAGAAGTCCATTATCAAATATATTATAACTTAAGTAGAATTACATTCCACTTTTTCTGTGCTAGTTATAAATTATGTAATTATGTATGTGCAAGTTATGCTATATGTAATTTAATGTCGAAAATGTAAATTTCATAAAAATTTAATTGGAAATTGTATACCCGCCATTATTGAGGTATTAATGAAGTTTATTTTCCTAAATAAGTAACTTACTCCATGAGGCAGGAAGTCAACAAATAAAATATGTCAATTAATAAAAATAATTTATTAATTCCTGCTCAACATGTTTCGCACATTTAGTCAGGGACTAAAATTTAGAAATTTACAGCCAAAGTAAGCAAGGGAACCTTCTACTATCTGGGTCACGTCATAACTGAAGATAAAAACAATGCGCCAACCCCCAGCTGCTTCTAATTGACACCGACGATTCACCAAACATCGATACTCAAAAAAAGTATAGACAAATAAATAAATTAAAAACCTTGATAATGATATGCGAATCATAATTATTGTTTAGATGTTTTATTTATGTTCTTTTATTCACCACTTTCTTCCTATTCCTAAATTAATTGTATATTTTCTTTGTTTTTGCCACTAAAACTAAATTAACCATATTATTTTCTGCAACTCTAATCCTAACTCTATCAACTTGCATGATATGCCAAAGCTGTTTTATGGTCACCTTCATCAACATTTTTTGCAAGTTGCATTATCCTGTTGTTGAATAATTGTTATGACACGCCAATGTATTTTTTATTACACAAACTACATTTTACTTCTTATACAATATATTTATTTATCTTTAATGTAACTGAATGATTTTCTAATTTTACTCTTATATTGTCTTTTTTTTAAATATTATCCTTTTTTCCCCAAAAAAGGAAGGAAATTCTGAGGTCAGTCTAATTTAAAAGCACAATTGGTTTGATCCACTCCTCAGACCTTAATATGTCCTTTATTTACATCATTTCGTTTCGGCCTTCAGGCCATTTTCAAATTTTAGAAGAAAATAAAGTAAATGTTACAATAAAAATAGCCCTCTTATTAAATAATTTATCTTTAATCTAACCCTAATGTCAATAATTTATACTTTAGTTTATCTTAATACTAGCAGCCTCTTTTTTAAACTTTTAAGTTTAGACCTTGTCATCCTGGCATTCTTCTCATAAAAACTAAAGATTATATATTATTATTATTATTATCAATTATACAAATTCTACTATAATTACTTTATTAAAACCTTACATCAAATTTTATAGGTATATTCCAATTCTTAATCACAGTCATTTTCTTTTATATCCCCCACATTGCCAAGAATCTTTCATGATCTAAAAAAACTTATCCATGCCTATCATCATATATATAACAATCAATATATTTTTAACATTAAATTAAAATAATAAAAATAAACCACAAAAA
This sequence comes from Gonocerus acuteangulatus, assembly GCA_946811695.1. Taxonomy (NCBI): domain Eukaryota; kingdom Metazoa; phylum Arthropoda; class Insecta; order Hemiptera; family Coreidae; genus Gonocerus; species Gonocerus acuteangulatus. Next base: position 104,676,937 of record OX328132.1, read on the forward strand.
CACCTTCATATTTTCTATTGTTTTTTGTTTTATAACTATTATATCATTTTTTTAAAACTAAATTATAAAATTTTTTTCTTTATCACAAATATTATCACATTTATTTTTTAATCCTACTTAAAATTTTTGCATAATGCTTATTAATTTTTTGGGTGTCTGTTTTGAAGTGTATTGCATACTCACTACTTATAATATGTAAAGCTTCCAAAATCCTTCTTCTCCTCTTACTTTTATTATGGGGAATTCTTGGCTGCTCCATATAAAAAAAGTGTCCATCCCCCATTGTATGCTTTATGAATGCAGTCTTGTTTGGGGTTTCGTTTTATTTTTTACATCATATTCATGTTGCTTGAACCTATCTTCTATATATTGGCCTGTTTCCCCAATATAAACTGTTGGGAATTTTAAACATCCTACCTGATACACCAAGTCCGTTCTTTTTTGCAAATTAATTTTGTCCTTAAGGTCATTAAATATATTTTTGACATTGCTAACAGGTTTATGAGCATTTTCCACTTCCTCTTCCTCAAATTATCTTAAAACTTTTCCTATTTCCTCACTTAAACCTTTAATGTAAGTACATTTTACATACCTTTTTTCTATTTACGGTTTTATTATTTTTTATTTCTATGTCACTTTCTATCAAATTACCATGTTTTCCTCATTGCATGCCCACACTTTTTTAATCAATTTTTTGGGGTAAAAATTATCAAGGAACTTTTGATATATCACAGGTTTTATGTAATTTAACCTTTTTAAATTTGTTATCTTCATTGCTTTTAAAATAAAATTGTTAAGCAAGTTTTTTTTTTTCCATGTGCTCTGGATGGCATGAATAATAATTCAGGATATTATTACTAGATTCTTCTTTCTGTGTCCATTCTGTTTCTAAGCAACCTTCATTTCTTATGACATTCATATCCAGAAATCTTAATTTATTGTTTGCTTCAAATTCATTCGTAAATTTCAATTTATTATGGAAACTATTTAATGCCTGAAGAAATACCGTTTTATCTTTCTTTTTTATCACACAATGCAAATCATCAACATACTTTAGGAAAACCATTGGTTTAATGTTTGTACTATTAATTGTTGATTTCAATAATTTATTTAATATAATTCCTGATAAATTAATACTGAGCACCCCTCCCATTGGCAAACCTATAATTTGTTTATAATACTCATTATTAAAAGTAAAAAAGCCATTTTCTATACTATGTTTTATAACATCCATGTATAGCCTCCTATTTTTTATACTTGTATTTAACTTTATTTTATCCCATTCATCATTTATTATCTTATATATTTCCTTATGTGAGACATTAGTAAATAGTGATTCCACATCATAACTCACCATTATTTCATCATTCTCTAGCTTAATGTTTTTTAATACCTCTTTGGCTTCAATAGAATTTTTTATATCAAAAGGGTTATCTCTATTTATCTCATCTAAAATTGGTTATAAAAATGTGGACAATTTATATACAGGGCCCATTATCCCATTTACAATTGGTCTAAGTGGCATATCTTTCTTATGTAATTTTAGAAGTCCAAATAGTCTAGGATTTGTAGTGTTTTTATCATTTAATTTTTATATTCATCCTCAGTGATATACTTGTTTATTATTTTTTTTTAACTTATCAATGTAAGTTTATATAATTTTATTTACTTCCTTTAAGGGATCCTTCCTATATTTTCTATATGTATTCTCTTTGTTTAATAATGAATACATTTTACTTAGATACCTTGCTCTTTTTCTATAATAGTCACCTTTTTAGTTTTATCTGACTTAATTCACAATAAATTAGAATTGTCTTTTTTAAAACTTTATTTTCATTTTTAAATCCCTTTCCCGGATTTCAAGTAACCTACCTAGTTTAAAACCTTTTTTGTTTTTCTCAACAAAATTTCCAATTTTCCTACTTATATTATTTCTTAGGCTATTTATATGATTTTCGCATGAGTCTATTGCTTCTAAAATACTGCTAGTATTAAGGTAAACTAAAGTATAAATTATTGACATTAGGGTTAAATTAAAGATAAATTATTTAATAAGAGGGTTATTTTTATTGTAACACTTTCTTTATTTTCTTCTAGAATTTGAAAATGGCCTGTAGGCCGAAACGTTGTAAAATGATGATGTAAATAAAGGAAATATTAAGGTCTGAGGAATGGATCAAAGCAATTGTGCTTTTAAATTTACTCTTATATTTCCAAGAAATTTTCCCAAGATCCATACAGAGAATTTATGACAATACTTTTAAAAGTTATGCGTTTCAGCACCTCTTTTTAATTGTAACCATATTTGTTTATATTTTAATTGCTCACAACTATTGGTCTTTGTTCCATTAAATTTTTAAATTTTCCAATCAATAAATCATCAATTTTTATTAGAGTTAATTTCATGGTCTTAGTACCATTTGCGACAATTTTAGTCTGAAAGGATCTTGGGAAAATTGCTTGGAAGCACCTCAGTAAATTAAGAAACTCTTTTAGAAAACAGTAATAAAACATTGAAACAAAATATTTTTTAATGTAATTGTCAATAATTACTGATGGGCATATCATATCGAAGGTTTCATTTTATTCATTTGACTATAATTCTGTATCAATATGGTTTGTATAGTCTTAATCGATGATAATCGCCTGGCTGGTTGGTAAATTGATCTTAGCTTCAGTTATGGCATCGACCGGATAGTGGAAGGTTCTCTCACCTACTGTGGCTGTAAAAATTCTAATCTTTAGCTCCTGATGAGGCACTAAAGGTGCAAAACATGTTGAGCAGGAATTAATACATCATTTTTATTAATTCACATATTTTATTTGTTGACCTACCACCTGATAAATGAATAAGTGGATTTAATAGGGCCACTTTTCAATAACTATAAAATTAATTTAATTCAGAAGTTAAAGATAAGTTATTTTCATAAATATACTTAACCAAAGAATTACTTTTAGATTCAGCTTGCTTCCTGTCCTCTCCTTCAGGTTCAATATCTTCTGCCTGTGTAATCCAATCTAAATAGCCCCGCAGGTCTTCTTCGAGCTGCTGCTTTTCTCTTAATTTATGAAAATCTCCTCTTGCCTTAGCTTTCTCTCTTTCTTTAGAAAATTCTCTAAATAATAATAATAATAATAATAATATTAATATAATTTCCTGAGAATAATATTCTTATTATTATTTATCCTAAATAAAAATAATAATGTTTATGGTTGGAAATATCCCCCAGTAATAATTCTCCAGTAAGCTGAGATACCCCACCCCAATAATAACATTTAAGAATTATACAATCAAACACTGGCTTGAGCTAGGAGGGGAGTCATTCTCCCACTGCTGTCAGAAATTGGCCAAGAAATACACAAAAACGCATGAAATAAGACTGGACACATGTATTAACCCCCCCCCCCAGACCGAGAATGACGGTGGTTAAAATTTGTATATATGTATATATATATATATATATATATATATATATATATATGCTTGTCTGTTCGCTCTCTAGCAAGCTCAAAAATGGTCCGATTTTGATGAAATTTGGTACAAAAATCTGTCGTCTAATTTGAAAGGTCAAGTTTGTTAACCAGCAGAATCCGCCGACAGGAAGATAGTTTTTGGGGCGAAATTCGCGCAAAAAAATTTGTAACGCTTACGTTTTTGAGTTCATATGCTTGCAGGTACTTGTTTTATGGGTTTCTTAACATAGGAAAACGAATGAACCCATTTTTAAGGCGATATCTGTAACCATTTTTGAGAAAAGTGGCAATGTTTTCAAAAGTCATTATTTTTTTGTGGGTGCATAGAATCATTGCATTGCGGGATTCAATTGAAGTATTTTCTACATCTTGGAAATTAATCCCAACTAAGATGATTAAATTTTGGTTATATTTGGAGTTAAGGAAGTATGCTAAAAAAAAAATTTTATTAATAGACACAAAAAGTTTTCGGATCTTCATACATTTTTCGTAAATATCTCGATAACGGTTGGGAAATCGTGGTAAGTGGAAGGTGACCATTCGAATGCTTACTAAATTCTCTACAAATAAGGTTCTGAAGCAATATTCGATGGGGCAACATCAATCAGGGATATAAGCGCTTAAAACTTAAAAAAAAGTGTTTGTTTTGTTGTTCTGAACGGGTTTTCGTCTTTGTTTATCTCACTTTTTAATCAATTGTTTTTTGTTTTAAATTGCATTTATCAGTGAAATTAGTATTTTAGTAAAATAAGCCAAGAAACAGTGAATGGTATAGGTAATAAGTTTGGAGTGGCTGTGGTAATCAAGATGGCTGTGGCTAATCATGATGGTGTATACATAGGTTTGTTCTGAATTCTCCTATCGATATAACCTTCCTCATAGCCTACAACTGAAGTTATCGTTATTTCTTATTTTATATAAAGATTTTACCCTCGAGAGAATGGAATTTTATTTTCCATGAAGCACATATTTACAGTTGATTATAACATTAAAATGAATTTGCTAGTAAAACAAAAGAAACTTAAAATGACAACGAATTTTTGGTTCGAAATAGAGCCTTCTGTGCAGTAGTCGAAGAGTGAGTACGTTTTCAGTAAATAATTGTATTGACTTATTCAGCTTCATCAAGAATGAGGATTAAGAATTATAAGTGTGAGTTGGCTACTGTCAGTTTTCTGTTATTTGTGATGCCTAATCTATTCCATTTCTTCGAGATGTAGGGAACCGCGCTATGATGACGCAGTTCCTGCGAGTCGGACTTTTGTTTTGGGTACTTAGAATCATTGGATTCAGTTAAAATATTTTTTGCATGTTTGAAATGCATGTAAACAAAGATGTTTAAATTTTGGTTACATTTGGAGTTAAGGAAGGATTAGAATCAAATATTTCATTAAGAGACATGAAACATTTTGGGAACTTCATATATTTTCCTTAATATCTCTAAAACGGTTGAGAATCTTGGTAAGCGGAAGGATACCATTCGAAAGTTTACTAAATTCTCTACAAAAAAGGTTCTGAAGAAAGTTTTGATTAGGCATTGCTAATCGGAGAAATAAGTGCTTAAATCTTCAAATGTGTTTGTTTTGTTCTTTTGAACGGGTTTTCGTGGTTGTTCAGATCACATTTTAATTGTTTGTTTTTTTTTTAATTGAATTTATTTATAGAATTAGTATTACAGTAGAAGAAATCAAGAAAATTAGAAAAATTTTGATATTTGATACTGTGAAATAACTATTTGTAGTACTGGGGTTGGCCAACCAGTGGTGGGTGGGATTCCAGGTAAAAGGGTACGCTGCTCCTTGGTAACAGGCCCTTTGTTTATGGGGGAAAGGTGCACCACAATAATAAGAGGTTTTTATTTCAGTCTAGGGACAAGAATTGAACCGCGCTAAGATGATGCAGTTCCTGCGAGTCGGACTTTTTAAGAAATGCTTTGAAGTTGGAGGCTGTAGCCTTTTATGAAACACGAAAAGTCGTTTGGCCAAAAAGCGGAAAAAATTAAATACCTATCTCGAGAATGGATTAACCTAGAAACCTGGGACTCAGAACAAAACAAAACATCAAGTTCAACTGTTTTTTTTGGAAATTTCAAAGTACATTGAAGAGCTAATGGAAAAATGAAAGCCTATTGGGGTATTAACATTTTTTGCGATTTTTGGAATATGTTGAGCTCGTCAAAACAAAATGCAACAAGTATTTCGAGTATATTTTTAAATTAATTCAGGGTGATTATTTCGAAGGAATACGTCGAAGTTTGTACCAGCCAACAAGCAGCCACACAAATCGTGGTATTTCATTTTAACTCATGGCAGCTCATGACTAAACAACGTTAGCATCTAGAATGAACTCGAATTAAAAGTGTTTTGACATGGGTACATGTATTATCTGAGCCAATATGGTAAACTGAATAGTGCAACAAATAAAGGCGTACTCTAATATTTTCCTTTCATTCAGGTGTTATGATCAGATAAGCACATAAAAGCAGATAATTTTTGTTCTAATCTTTACTTAAACATGTCTACTTTGAAATGTGACCTTTCCCATCTCAGAGGAAGGTGGAGCTGTTTTTGTAATCATAGCTGTTCTCAATGCTTACATAAATTAATAGCTTATAACGTTGTAATGCGTGCTAATTTTTTTGTTGCCCAGTTTGATTGATGTTTGGCTTGGTTGACCATCGTAGAGCATGGAAAAAGTTTGATAATTTTTTTCTCTCTCTTTTGAAATTATATATTAACTAAATAGAAACACCAACAACTTCAGGTCTCCACCACCATCCACCATTGTTGGTGTTTCTATTTGATGCAGTCCCACCACCGTCCAGCCAAAACAATGTCAAGAGATATATATTAATTATTTAAAGTAGTGTGTAATTTGGTAAAACTTTCATTATTCAGACTTTGGGCCTAAATTAATGGGAATAACCTTGAAACAAGGGGGAAAAGTATGCTGTTCCTAGATTTTGTACCTAATATAGCGTGAGAATCACAAACTAAATAATCAAAATCAGTGCTTTCGAATATTGAATTTTTTTCCGCTGTGGCACCACTCTGTGTCGCCCAGCTCTATCCTGTTTGCTCACTGGATGATCTCCTTTCATTCCATTTCTTCTCCTCACCATTGGACATCCAAACCTCCTAAGTTTCACTTTTCACTTAGGTGTTATTACTTCCCTCCTCCTCGACTCGTTCGTCTTCATCCATGATGGTTTGTGCAGCGCCTACAAAGGATTAGTCTCCATCACAGCTCCGGCCTATCTCTTTTTTCAGTTGTACTTTGAGCACTGACTCCAAGAGAAGCATTTGCTGTGTTCTTTCCGAAGCCGGCAGATGTTCACCCAGTTTATCGGCTATTTTTGCATACCACTCCAGAAGTTTTCCTGCGAAGTTCCCAGCAGATTAGATAACTCTGATTCTCGGAACATCCGTAGAATATCTTCCTTGAGGCCCACCAGCCCCCTCCGTAGGCCTTCTTGAGTCGGCTCTTCACCATAGTTCAGTCGGTATTTTTGTTATTCTGAATGATATTAAGCACCTGGTGGCTAATCCTGTTTACCAGTGCTTCCTGAGTGTTGGTACTTCCCAAGCGTCTAACCAACCTGCAGCTTGTTTTAGCTTGTAGCGCTGTGTTTATCCTATCGCCTGCCTAAAGTAAATACGCTGGGTCTCCAGTGTTTCCGGTGAACCTTTTTATCTCCGAGATGCCGGGATGTACCAACCTGACCTGGACGGGATATGATCTCTCCTAAATTGGTTTGGTGCCGAGCTGCAGGCGACCCGGCGCGTCCCCAAGGTGGTGGATAGGGGGAGGGAGTTTCAGAAGTTCTGAACTCCAATTGGCCAGTGGCTACGCGAACCAGCAGCGGCAGTGTTCAGAGAGCGTGCGTGGTTCACTGGTGGTGCGGTGAATCAACTGAAATGCGCACAGGCTCGATGAAGACGCTGTGTCAAGGCGTTGGCGGCCGCCTTAAAAGCCAACTGGGAGGTCCTGGGGACCTCTCTTCCCTTACCTAAACATACCCTGTCCTTACTTATCCCAACCTGCAATCCTAACTCCATCCCAATCTCTCTCCGGGTGCGTGATTCCCATAACCCACGCACCCCCCCTTTTTTTTTTTTTTTTTTTTTTTTTTTTTTTTTTTTTTTTTTTCAGGTACACCTAATCCAAGGTCGAGGGAGCTCGTGCTGAGGGATGGATGGCACCGGGTGTTGAAACATTGGTGTTTGGAACGACCCACTTGGGGCACCAGGCGACACCCCATTGTATCGTAGCCTTACGCAGACATAGGGGGCTCTGTCTGTGGTGACCTTTATCTCCCCCGTACTCGTGGGAACAAGATGGATGACAAATTAACAGGAAGTATGACGTTGTTACCTGAGGAATCTAATTCCCAGGTCTCTGAATTATCAGAGGATGGCCAGGAAGCCGTGATACGGCAGATGGCAAATTTAGAGCAAGAAGGTGGGCTAGCTCAGCAAGAGGACAAGGAGTCTTGTCAGAGTGTGGAAGTGCCTCTATATTTAAGGAGGATTCCGACGGACGAGTGGAAGAAGATGCCACGAGTTCAAAGGAAAAACATCATGCGCCTGAGGAATAAGGCCCGCGTAGTGATGGAAGCTGGGTCCTCTAAGGACAATGAGGGCAAGGGTAACAAGAGACCCAGGGATCAGGCTGACTTCACTCCCTCGCCAGAGAGGAAAGAGAAGAAGAGGCCAAAGACAGAGGAGCAAAGCTACAGTGCGGCTGTGGCCTGTACGAAAGTGGCCATCAGGAACGTGGAGTACCCGGATGGTCCACTGACGGAGGAATACATTGAACGTCTACAGACGATACTGATAGACAAGATGGCGGAGGCAAATCCGGTAGTTCCGGATGTGGAGAAGTTGGTGAACTTCGACACAATTAAGATCAGGGAGGGTGCACTGATGATCAGCTGCATCAATAAGATCTCTAAAGAATGGCTTGAGGGGCAGGTAAAGGAGATGACTCCATTTGAGGGTGTTCATCTAGAAGTATGCGATGCTGGGCTTCTAGAGGGGTACCACATAATTGGGTTCTACATTCCAAAGCCAGTCAGGAATGTCGAATGTGCATTAAAGAACATTAGGGCACAGAACGCTCTTGACACGGGCAGGTGGAAGGTACTTCCAGGAGGGGTAAAGGAGTTGCCAAGAGGAATGTATCTGGTTGTGTCCATTCCAGACTCACATCTCCAGATAATTCAGGAGAGAGGTGGCAAGATATGCCACGGTTTTCACAGGGTAGATGTGAGGGTTAAGAAGAAGAAGGAGGAGGAAAAAGATGAGATGGAGGTGGAGGGGCCTCAAGTTCCGGAGGGAGAGGAAGGTGACGGTCGGGAGGCCGTGGCTGGTTCTGGGGAGGGGAGGCCTGACCAACCCCTGGAAGTTGAGAGGAGTGACAGTGGGGTTGTGGAAGATGGTCGGTCTGCTTCGGGCAGGCGGCCGTCCAAGCAAACTCCGGGTTGCTCCCAAGCGGGAGGTGGAAGGACCGAGGTCTCCCCAGAGCCGGGCACGAGTGCCGGGGCCGAAGGCAGGAAAGCCCCGACAAAGGGCGGTCCTGCTGAGGATCCTCCCCCCCCCTCATAACAACGGATGGTGCGTCTGCTGCAGGTGAACCTTCACCACTGCAAGGCTGCCACAGGAGCTCTGCAGCAGTACGTGGTAAGTCAGTATATTGATATTGTTTTAATTCAAGAACCGTGGGTTAATAACAATAGAATTATGGGTCTTGGATTCAAGGGGTTTACGATCTATAAGCATGAATGTAATAATCCCAGAGCATGCATTTTGGTTAGGTCTGATATAACATGTTTTCCACTGAGGTTCCTATTTTCTAGAGATTCTATTGCAGTGGAGGTAGAAGCCAACAGGCGGAAGCTGGTGTTGGCATCCACCTATTTACCTGGGGATCAGGAAATCCCTGGAGAAGCTGGTGGAGTATGCGAGGATGGAGAGGAAGGCGACGGTGATTGGAACTGACGCCAACGCCCACCATCAGATATGGGGTAGCAGGGATACCAATGATAGAGGTGAGTCTCTGTTTGAATTTTTAGTTATTAATAACATAAATGTCCAGAATGTGGGGAATAGTCCGATGTTCGAGACAAGGAATAGAAGAGAGGTTCTCGATTTGACTTTAGCATTAGGGGGCTCTGCAAGCTTCAGCCTACGAAATTGGCATGTTTCAGGGGAATTTTCAGGGTCAGACCATAAGTACATTAGGTTTGACATTGAGGGTAGGCTAACGGAGAGCCTAACATATAGAAACCCAAGAAATACCAACTGGGGAGGGTATGTACAGAACCTAGAGCAGGGGCTGAAGAGCTGTCCTACATCGGCAGCCAATCCACTCGAGATTGATCTTATGAATGATAGGGTCACCGAGGTTATCGTGCGGTCCTTTGAGGAGAACTGCAACATTACGGAGAAAAGGAATTTCAGAAAGGTCCCTTGGTGGAACAAGAATTTGGAAGAGGCGAGGAAAAGGACTAGGAGGCTCTTCAACAAAGCGAAAAGGAATGGTGGCTGGCAGGAATATAGGAAAGCCTTAACGGAGTACAATATGCTCATAAGACAGTCTAAAAGACAATCATGGAGAGACTTCTGTGAACGGATTGAAGAAGTCAGTACGGGGGCGAGGGTCCATAAGGCCCTGGCTAAGAGTGGCACGGATTGCGAATTAGGGTCCTTGAAAGGGCCCGATGGGAATACTTGTAGTACTCAGCAAACACTCGAGGTGTTGCTGAGGGCACACTTTCCAGGGTGTGTACGATATGAAGATCAGGCTAATAGGGTTGGCTGGAAACAACCCGATTGGAAGCAGGCCCACAGGATAATAACTCCTCAGGCGGTAAGATGGGCTATTAGATCTTTTAATCCTTTCAAGTCACCTGGATGTGATAGGATATACCCGGCCTTGTTGCAGAAAGGGATGGAACTTCTGATCAGCCCATTGATCAGGCTATTCAGGAGTAGTTTAGCCTGGGGATATATCCCAGACAGATGGAACGAGGTAAGGATGGTGTTTATACCAAAACCAGGGAAGCCTACGTACAAGGAGGCAAAAGCCTTCAGACCAATATGCCTGTCCTCCTTCCTGTTGAAGACAATGGAGAAGGTCATAAACAGGCATCTGGGGATGAACAATCCTCGGGTTGGTAACCTGAAACATCAACATGCCTACCAGAAGGGTAGATCATGCGAATCAGCGTTACACACGGTAGTAAGCGAGATTGAGGGATCCCTACAGGCCAAGGAAATAGCCCTAGGAGCATTTCTAGATATTGAGGGGGCGTTTGATAACACATCGGTTGACGTGATTTCTAGCGCTCTTGAGGTCTTTGGGACAGAAAGTTGTATCACCGAATGGGTTAAGGGCATGCTGAGTAACAGGATAATTCATGCTACCAAAGGGAGCGGAAGCATCAGGGTCAAGGCGACCACAGGGTGCCCGCAAGGGGGAGTGCTATCACCACTGATATGGAGTATGGTGGTGGACTCACTATTGGCGAAACTCAATGATGCGGGATTTAAGGCAATTGGGTACGCAGATGACATAGCTATTATCATCAAAGGCAAGGTGCAGTCGGTAATGGCAGACTTAATGGAGAGCGCACTAAAGATTACATCAGACTGGTGCAATGAGAAGGGACTGAGTATCAACCCTATGAAGACGGTACTGGTCCCATTCACTAATAAAAGGAAGCTGGATGGGCTGAGAAATCCGAGCTTCAGAGGAGAGGTGGTACCCTACAGTGATAAGGTAAAATATTTGGGAGTGGTTCTAGACCGGCGACTAAACTGGAAGGAACACATCACTCTAGTTACAAATAGAGCCATAAGGTTGTTGTGGGTATGCAGGAACCTGTGTGGAAAGAACTGGGGCATCAGCCCTCGTATAACGCACTGGATCTATACAGCAATGATAAGACCGGTGATGACGTATGGGTGCGTGGTATGGTGGCATAAAATGGCCACCAAGTCCTTGAGCGCCAAATTGAGGAAGGTACAAAGATTGGGGTGCTTATTGGTCACGGGATAGCAATGGAGGCTATTCTTAACTTGCTGCCAATTGATATATTCATTGAAGCGGAGGCAATGAAATCGGCATACAGAATGATGAAACAGGAGGTCATAGGTAATCCTAGACAGGAAATTGGACACTCCCAGATTTTCTCAAAGATAGGGATGATCCCCGAATTAAGCATGCCGTCAGACATGATGAGGAGCAGGTCAGGGACTGCAAGGAGGTACGGAGTAGAAATACATGGCATCTGTACTGGAAAAGAGGATAACTTCAAGCCTCCCAATGGCACCAATATTTACACGGACGGCTCCAAGACAATACATGGAGCAGGAGCAGGGGTCTGGAGTGGGGGTGAGGGTGGCTTGAGGCTACAAATCTCACTTGGAAAGACCCCAACTGTGTTCCAGGCGGAGATATACGCCATTTTAGCGGCGGCATACAGCATGAGCGAGAGGGGGGTCCGTAGGAGGAAGATTAATATCCTTACGGACAGTCAGGCTGCATGGTGGACGAGTGCCAGTCAAGGCTCAACCGACTAGCAACAGACAATAAGGTTGTCATTTACTGGGTGCCGGGACATAGAGGCATTCCGGGTAATGAGAGGGCGGACAAGCTGGCAGGGGCAGGAGCGGTAGTGATGCTGGTGGGTCCAGTGCCCTTTGTGGGACTATCAATGGCCTGTGCCAAGGAAGCAATAGCGGCAAAAGCCAAAAGGGACTTTGGAAAATTATGGGAGGGACAGAAAATAGCCCATACAAAGTCCTTTATAGATTTTAATAAACTCAGTAAAAAGGACATCTTTCTGGATATGTCCAGAAGAGACCTGAGGGAGATGGTCGCAATGATCACAGGCCATGGTACGATGAACAAACATATGTATGTTATGAAAATGAAGTCCTCTCCGGTATGTAGGTGGTGCAAGGACAAGGAGGAGACACCTAAGCATGTCATATTTGAATGTGTTACATTAGGAAGGAGGCGGTTCATGCATTTTGGCAGCCTTGGAGAGGATGAGATCAGGAGGTCGGCTGAAATCTGGCACTATCTGAGATTCATCAGAAGTCTGAGAGAAGCCTAAGTAGGCATACAGGACTCGCACAATAGGACAATTGGCCGAGGTGCACCCCGTGATGGCGGGGGTTTTGAGTCATGATTTATTCTATTCTATTCTATCTCTGAGATGGCTGTCCGCATGTTGTGCGCATTGATTGTGCGGTTCTTAATCCTGTTAAGGGTGACCGCCTGGTCGACCGGTGCACAGTGGGGCCAAAAACTAGAAAAAATCAATATCTTGAGAACGGTTCAACTTAGAAACCTGGGGCCGGCCTCATTCGACTCAACAGAAAAAATACATCAAGTTTAATTGTTTTGATTAAAATTTTGAAGAAAATTAAAGAACTAAGGAGGAAATGAAAGCCTTTTTGGGTGTTAACATTTTTTGAGATTTTTGGAATAGGTTGTATTCACCAAAACAAGTTGCAACAAGTATTTTGAGTGTATATTTAAATTAATTCAGGTTGATTTTGTTGAAGGGATATGTTGAAGTTTTTTACCACCCCATGAGCACTCACAAATAGTGGTATTTAATTTTAACTCATGAGAGCTCTTGACTAAACAACGTTAGCACCTAGAATGAACTCAAATTAAAAGATGTTTGATGTGCGGACATTTATTATCTGAGCCGATTAGGTAAACTAGATAGTGCAACAACAAAAAAAAGCGTACTCTAATATTTTCCTTTCTTTGGGGTGTTATGATCAGATAGTCAGATAAAGGCAGATGATTTTTGTTCTAAAATTTACTTTAACACGTCTATTTTGATCTTCCACATCTCGGAGGAAGCGGGAGCTTTATTTGTAATCATACCTGTCTCCAATGGTTATTTAACAGGTTCCGTGCGGTACGGGGCCGATTGACCCCGTGTCTAACTTTCCACTAGTGCGGAGTGTATAATAGGTAAACTTTAAAAAAATGTTCGAACCAGTTTCAGCTTTAGACATTTCAAATGGTTGAAACCAACATGTCTATGTGTTACTAACTTCGAAAATCAAGCAATCTTCTGTGCTTAAACATATATATAATTGTCATTAGATTTTTATTCATATCCATTACTCTTTGAAGCCCTGAAGATGGCTTGTAATTCATGCTGAAACATCAGCAAATAAATATTACACATTTTAGTAATAAAATGTAGTTTTATTTAACAAATGACTGAACCCAGATCATCTACGCCTTCTAAATATCAACGGTCGACACTGGGTTATTAACATTTTGTATGATTCAGAATTGTCAGATAATTTTTACTTGCAGACTCATGTGTATATAAGCAGGCTGAATAAATGTATATTTCTCTATTACTATTAATAAATTAAATAATAATATGAAGGTGGTTAGAAATAAATCATTCTCAGAAATATGTAATTATTATTTTAATCATTATTAATAATAAAAAGGATAATACATACTCAAATACAATTTCAGCCTATTTTATGGCCCGAAGGGGCAAAGATTTATTCATGTCCAAACCCAAAAATAAAAGGCATGAAATCACTTGGAATTCAAACGCCTTCAGATAAAATGAACAAGGTGTGTTTTATTGAACCTATGTCTGAAATTAATTTCCAATTATTTTCTGAAGCCAAAAATTTACTTAAAGAGTCGTTAAATATATGTGGTTTCAGGCGGGTAAAGTTTGTTTTAGAGAGCAGGATAATACCAGTACTGTGGTTGTACGGAATGAAGATGATTGAAATCTTTTAAGAGAAAAAGTGTTTGCGACAGACTATTCGGAATTCAAGACCTCAGATAGAGAACCACTAAAGTTGGAAAATAATAATATTAAGCGGCTACGGATTAATAGGAGAAAAAGAAATAAGTTCCATAAGTCTCCGTGACTAAATGATAGAAAATTAAGTTGCAAACACTCTTCACATTAATGACACATTAATAAAAATTTTTTTTAAAAATATATCTGACCACAAAAAATGTGATTCAAGGCATTCATTTTCTGGACTAACAACAATTCAAGATATCTTTATAGTAGTAGAAATCCATGTGGGGAATAATTGTTTTTAACAATATTCCAACAAATGTAGAAATTTTGCAGTAAAATTCATTCCTGCTATGGAAGTTACTTAATTTGCTAAATTTAGTTGACGGGTCTTTTTGGTATAAATGAAAAATAGATTTATTCTAAAACATGCATTGTTTATTTATTACTATAATCACTAAGTCAGACTATTTATGCGATATTATGAATGTGCATAGACTATAATATTGTATATCGCTATGTGTTGAATTTATATTGAAAATATATTTTGTAATTTTATATGTGCCTTGAATGTTTATAATTTTTTTTTCTCAAATATTGAGGATTATTATACAAGCAGTTTCCTCCCTCTGATGTTAGTTAGCCAAGAGGAATAGTCTATAGACCTAGAATCATTAATAGTAAATGTATGTTTTAAATAGGTATTTGTATATGTACTTTAAAATATTTATTTTTGTAATGTTTGTTATAATTAATAAAGACTATCTATCTGTCATTATTAATATACCAACAAAAAAATTATTTTACGTAATGTATTTAAGGAAAAAAGAAATAGTTTTCAAAACTATTTCTATGTCTTGTAAAAGCGTGAAAAAACAAAAAACAAAAACAAAACAACAATAATGGAAAAAAAAAACAAACATTAAACAAACTTTCCTTCATTCGTGAAATTACTAATCGTCATCAAAATATACATATGATGGATAGGTGTTTGGTCGAGGGATCATTTAAAATAAATACTCTTACATAATGTAATATTTATATATTTTTATAAAAACCTTGACAAACCTCTAAATATCATTGAGATTATAATAACATGTTTTGTTTTTTGTTATATTTTAAAGTGAGAATGTGGCTAAACAAAAAACTCAACTAGACAAGTAGCATCTTTGTATTACTCTAAAGCCCAAGTAATTTCTAATAAAAAGTCCAGGAAGCTTTGAGATATTTTTTTAGACAATAGAAATCCAGTTAATTTATAAATACTTAATTTACTTTTGTATTATCTTCTTATAAATTATTAGAGTATGATTAAATAAGAGTAAAGAAATTATTTTAATCTTAGATTAGCTAGCCTACAAAAAAATATATTTGAAGGTATTCTTACCCACTGAGGACACCAAGAATTAGATTCATGACAAAAAATGCACCAAGAATTACCATTGATATAAAATACATCCATTGCCAAGAGTTTCCAAGAGAATCTTCAATCTAAAATAAATTAATGTTCTGTTATTATTTTGATATGACTTCTATCTTCATATAATTATATTGTTACGTTCGTTCTGCCAAAGAATGTATGTTCTCAAATGTAGTCTGCTTTATGGTTTTATTTTTAAATCATTATCATATGATTGAGAGCCTTTGAATATTAGATATTTACTGAATTCAATTCATAATCATCACATAAAATAATGTAATTATTAGTTTAAAAGACTAAAGAGTCTTCTTAATATTTTTGAAGGATTCTTAATACTTTAAAGACGTTTGCATGTAGCCTTATTAATTCTAAATAAATGGAGTTAATTACTTGAAAATTTATTTTTAGGACTGATTTTATTACTATAATATTTTATGATTTTCATCTACAGTGGAGTCTCACTAATATGAATGTGAGGGGGAACGGAAAATGTTTTCTATAAGTGAATACTTCTTTATCAATCTATATCTCTTGATTGTGAGCCCTCTTTAGCCTTGAGCTCTAGCGAGAATGGGGGATAATTTCTAGTTTAATATTTCACCGTTAGATGTCATGAGCATTCATTTCGGCCCTACTTAGAGAACCGTTATTATACCTCTCTCTGCCCGTCCCTTACTCGCCATTGAAGGCCCAAAGCCCTTATAAAAAAGCAGGATGGGAACATTTGTCAAAAGGCTGGAAATTAAAGTCTAAGCAAAAAAAAAAAAAAAAAAAAAAAGAAAAGAAAAGATGGAGAGGGAGTTTGGTCTACCTGTGGAAGGAGAGGGGTACATAGCCCAGCACAAATGGCTTAGAAGCCGATGTGACATAAAAAAAAAATATGAAAAAAACAGTTTGATAGATGTCTGAAATTAGTTTGTGTTTACTAAAATATTGTCTATTTTATTCAACATTTAAAAACATCACACTGAAATGAATAAAAATATAATAATAAAACTAAAACCCACAAATAATACACAGAGGATAGGCTGCTAGACACTAACTGAGGTAAATTCCTTTGGATATGATACAAATCTCCAGGGAAGGGCCAAGGAAACAACATGTCACCGAGCAAGAATATTATCAAGAGCTGGTCCGCTCTTCAAAACTTTATTCAAGTGCCATATATCGGATTCTAAAACAAGTATTACATTTAGAACTCATTAGATGTGATGATGGTTTTTATGAGTTAAGTGCTAGAAAAATAAAGCCAATATAGTGCCTTTAGAACATCTTGCCCACCCCTCTCTGAGCCGATATAGTGGCTTTTAGTGCACTGGGACCAGCCATTCTACTTTCTAAGACTAATGTCCATAATTTTAATACTTTTTCAAAATAATTTATGGTATAATTAATATTATAATTATTAAATATATATATAGCGACCAAAGCACAAAACATGTTGAGCAAAACATATCAAATAAAGTAATAAATAGTAAATATGAACGAATAGTGTACTGCTTTATCGACCCCCTGCCAAAAAATAAATAAGAAAAAGTGTATATATATATATATATATATATATATATATATATATATATATATATATATATATATGTAAAATAAAAAGTGGATATATATATATATATATATATATATCCACTTTTTCTTATTTATTTTTTGGCAGGGGGTCGATAAAGCAGTACACTATTCGTTCATATTTACTATTTACTACTTTATTTGATATGTTTTGCTCAACATGTTTCGTGCTGTGGTCGCACCTCTTCAGGGGCTTTCCTATGCAACAATATTTTTTTTTAAATCTCAAATATATATTTTGACACAAATATACACTTATCCTCTCCCTAAATACATTTATATTTGAACATATAATAGTTTATTTTAATTGTTAATCCTACCTTATCAGGAAGACCTCTCGCCATTTTGTCTAGGTTGAGCCAAGCGTAATACTGTCATGTCATCTGTGGTAATGAATATGGCTGCATTTTATCGATTCTTTAGCTATTTTAATGGTATCGATTATTGGAAATGTTTTCGTGAGGTTTAATTTATAATACTATGGAAAATTTGATGAACATTTTTTAAATCTTTTTTATTTATGGCTGTGTTTGAATTTTTAATTATATAGATATTTTATTTGATCTGGGGACAAGGTTAGCTCAGTGGTAGAGCACTTGACTAATGAACTGGAGGACCCAGGTTCAAAAACCGACCGCGCACTAAAGATTTTATCTTCTAGTGTTGTCGTTCGAGGGTTGAATTTGGGGTTCCAGATCATCCGTAGGCCCACCCAGCCTTTAATTAATTAATTAATGGGTACCTGCAAAGGGAAAAATCACGCGGCCGGAGCATAGTATTGACCACACTATCTCCCTAGCGTGCCATATGGTCAAGAATCAGATACCTCTACTCTAGTATCTGCCCCTCTGGGCCCACAGTGGTCTGTTACAGGACTGATTTTTTTTTATCTTTGATCTTTCTTTTTAATGTGTTTATCTATTTAAAATATGAACCCTAAAATTAAAGTTATGTTTGTTAGTTATGGTGTGTTCCATCAATGCTGTCCTGTTCTCATTTTTGTCGATGTTTTTAGCGTGCTGTACAATTATTTTCTGTAATAGCTGTGCCGATTCCCCAATGTAGCATGGGTTGCAATTGTTATATCGGATTTTGTATCTAATGTTCTTTGCACTTGTTGGTTTGATTTTGTCCTTAATATTGCGTAAATTGTTTTCAATTTTATTACTATATTTCCAACTTATTTTACCTATGTCTTTACATATTAGTTGAATTCTATTGGCTATTGAAGGATTGTAATGAAAAGTAAAATATCCATTTATTCCATTCAAATCTCTGTCATTTTCCTTTGCTAATTCCTCTTTTCTATTTTGTTCTAATAGATGCTCATTCAATGCGGTTTGCTTATTTAAATTTGTATTTTTCATAAAGAATTTTTGAATATTTGTCTGTATTAACTTTCACTTTTCTGTGCTTCAGGAGGATTATCGTTTTGATATCGTTTGCTAAGAGCCTAAAACTTGGCCCAATACCATGATATCATAACTTTCAAAGGCAAACTGTTTTTGGGAGGGGTCTGGAACTTGGCCTTTTTTTTCAACATTAGTTCCCCCCCCCTTTTTGCATTCTATATCATTAAAAAAATCGTCAGAAATGCTAAAAAGTTCAGGGTTAAATTCATATTTGTCTTGAACTTTTTAGCATTTTTGACGATGTTTTTAATGATATAGAATGCAAAAGGAAAAGAAAATATTCTGATACTATCATATTTGGGACACCCTGTATGTATATGTACATATATTATATATATATATATATATATATATATATATATATATATATATATATCAACGGTCACTGGGAATAAGGTGGTAAGTCGGGAAATGGGCATAATGAGTTAAGAGCTTAAGAGATTTTCTCCTAAGACTCAGGCATAGTGTAAAAAAGGCACTAAATCACTGAAAATCGATACCGGAATTTCATAAACGGCACCCCCTCAAAATGATCACCCTTTCCAGATATATATATATTTTTTAATAATTTATTTATTTGAAATCTGTACAAATTATTATAATTACAATGATCAAGTTTGTTGATACAGATATGTGTTATGTATAAATTGAACAAAACAGTAAAAGTTAAATAGAATAAAAACCATACAAAATTTGGAAGGAGACAACCATTGTTGGGACTTCCGGGGCTGTTAAATAATTATGATAAGGTTAGGTGAGTAAATTGTCTCGTGACCACTGTCTCTTAAGCCGCCTGGGAGGATTGTCTGGGTTGGATTGGGATGATAAGGATAGACCTTCGGGATTAGGATGGTAGGACAATTTGGAGAGGAACATTTGGTAATGGGTTTTAGCAAGGTCAAGGACAAAAGGAATGATAAGGTAATTGTGAAGGGTTTTATTGGAGGTGTAGAAAGGGAAATTTACAATTTTTTGGAGAACTTTTGACTGGATTTATTGATAATTTAGATGAGGGTCTAAGTAGTCCATATCTTTTGTTCAGCTCTTGTCTTTTCAGTCTCGTGGGAGAGTTCCATGTCAGTCGGCTGTCAAGGTTGAATTGGCTTGCTACTGAGAGATAAGGGGAAGTTGATAGGATGGCAGTATCATCTGCGTAGGTTGTTAGTAGGGTTTGGGGATGTGTGGGAACATCCGCAGTGTAAAAAAGGAAAAGAAGACGACCAATAATACTCCCTTGGGGGACTCCAGCATTATGGAGCAGGTTGGGGAAAGAGTTGTGCCTTGTTTGACCTGGAAGGATCTGTTTGACAGGTAGGATTTGAAGATAAGGAAATAGGTGTGTGAAAGAATAAGCTTTACTTTGTCAAGTAATCCCGGGTGCCAAACCCGATCGAATGCTTGAACAACGTCGAGAAAGGCACTCATGCAAAAACTCATATGTTCGAGCAAGGATGATATTAAGCACTGTTGTATAGTGGAATGTTGGACATGTAAACCAAATTGATGGTTGAGAATTTTCTTTGAGGATTCTATAATAGGGAGGATTCTTTTGTAAAGGAGTTTTTCGAATACTTTGGACATTAATGGCAGAAGGCTGATAGGTTGATAGGAAGAAGGTGAATCGGGAGGTTTGAAGTGTTTGGGGATAACGATAACGACTGAATATTTCCAGGTATTCGGGAAATGGGTTGATCTTCAGATTGAGTTATACAGGTATGTGAGGAATGTGATGGCCTTCTGGGGGAGGTTTTTGAGTATTGTGGAGGTGATGAGGTCATAACTGGAAGATTTTCTAGGGAGGTGTTGGATGATGTATTTTACTTTGGACGGATGGAAAGCTTTGGGACGGAAGGACAAAGGTAAAGGAGAATTCAGGTAGTCTTCGATATTTTCATCCTGGGAGGGGCTCGTTTGAGGATTAGGGTAAAATACTGTAGTTAGGTGTGTGGAGATAAGGAGTGCCTTTTCTTCATCACTTCTAGCCCAGGTTCCATCACTGTGTTTGAGAGGGGAAGGGATTGGGTGGAACTCCAGATATTTAGATATCCGAAATTTGAGCCCGATAGGAGGTTGTTAACATGTACCGCAAAGAATCTAAAGTTTTTAAAATGTTGATTTTTTCGCTGTTTGGTGACTTTCAAGGCCAAAATATCAGAAATAGATCCTTCTATACACCCTAACTACGTCTCAAATTAAAGATAATATTGTTCTACGTAATTAATATTCTAAAAAGAATTACTGTAACATCAAGTCCAACGGACCTAGAATAGCCATGCTAGGTTGATGGCAAAGGCTATTTACTCCCTGAAAATATTCATGTTCTGTGACCAGTTTGAAATGTGCAAATAAAAACAACTTTCATTGGGTGCTATTTGATTTTTTCTTGTAAAGATCTATTGTAAATCGTGGAATAATGCCTTGTCCGTAATTCAGCTATTTCCTTGTCCGTCTTCTGATAGTCAAAAAAAACTTCTCAGGAGGTCAAGGTCCTGTTTGGGAGCTAGTTCAGTTTTGGGCACATTATTCCATTATTTACAATAGATCTTCACAAGAAAAAATCAAATAGAACCCAAAGAAAGTTGTTTTCATTTGCAAATTTCAAATTGGACACAGAACATGAACATTTTCAGGGAGTAAATAGCCTTTGCCATCCACCTAGTGTGATGAATGGGACCTAGTTGGGTTGTCTTAATCCAACTTGGTTTCCACCCAAGGCTCCCACAACCACCAGAGCCAATTGAAGTAATTCTTGGTAGTCATCTCGAGGTTGGAATTCTTTCAGTTCAACTTTGAACTCGTCCAAAATATTTGAAATTACATCTGAGGTTAGACTAGTTTTCACTGTTTTATCGCTAATGCCGGTTTCGTATTTTTCCTTGTGAAACTTCGGCCATTTGATATCTCTTTGAAAATATCAGGTTGAGGTCCAGTTGATAAACTCATTTTACAGTCGAAAACACCACTCAACAGCACTTCAAGGAATGGTGGCGGCAGGAAAAATACATCAGTTCTCGCCCCAAAACCTCTAAAATATGGAAAAGGTGGAGTGAATAAAAGCCTAAAATACCTAGCATACGTCTAAAGAATCATTAATAGATATAAGATATCAATTCGATAAATAATTGTTTCATTTGAGCAAAAAAAGTAGGAATGCAAAGTTCGATTTTAGAGGTCCCATTTTTGATGACAAAGGCTGTTCTAGGTCCGTTAGACTTGATGTTATGGCAATTCTTTTTCGGTTATTATTAATGTAGAACAATATTATCTTTAATTTAAGACATAATTGGGGTGTATAGAAAGAGCCATTTCTCAGATTTTGGCCTTGAAAGTCGCTAAACAGCAAAAAAATCAACATTTTAAAAACTTTAGGCGCTTTGCGGCATGGATTAACGACCTCCTTTCGGGCTCAAACTTAGGCTATCTAGGCGCACGGTAGTGCGCCAGGCCAAGTTCCGGCCTAAGCTTACTGTGTGTATATTACAGGAGGTCTAAGAGCCGATTTTTACCATCTCATAACTTTCAACCAGGTAAAGATAAAGTTATGAAATTTTACACAGGTATTATACTACTAGATGTGAGTAAAACTGGAAATTTTCATAATTCTACATCGAATAGTTTCTGAGATATAAGCGATCGAAAATCGGGATTTATAGGAATCACTCACTCGCTCATTCACTGACTGACTCATCAAAATTATTAGGCACTTCCCATGATGCTAGAGACTTGAAATTTTGCAGGATGATAGATATGATGGTGTTATTAAAGGAAAAAAATAGAAATTTTGAATAGTTGTGTTTGAATCCGCCTCCGCGGCGGGGGGGGGGGGGGGGGTGCCAGTTTTGCACTTCCTTCGGAAACGAAGTGCAAATCGGGAGTGTCATATTACCTATGATGAATTGTACTTTTTGGTCCATTGGAAAGCCATCATTCCTTCTGAAACCCATCATGTGGGGGTATCAAATGAATCGTCTTGGCAAGGAGCACCTATATTTGATGTTTTAAGAAACATTTTGACGCATCTTAACAACAACAGGTGTGACTTCTTTCTTAAATGTTGTAAATAAAGTCGTAGGGGTTAACTGCATAATATACTTGAAAGCTGATACTAAGTTTTTCAAAGTCGAGTCATCTAAATTACAAAGTTTAGGATCACAAACCCAAATCGTATAGCCTTTGTTCTTATCTTTTTCTTGAAGGCCTTCTAAAACGACTATTACATATTTAGTCGCAGAGATCTGTGGTATTAAATGTCGAATGTTTAAGATCAAACGTTTAACAAACAAACAAGTGACAAGTTTACGACAGAAGATGAAAATTTGTATGATATTGATGTTGAAGACATTCTGGTTAAACTCCCATACCCTACTATTGCTAGTGGATCTGCTTGACAGTTCAAACGTTTATCGATTTGACTGGATTTTTCAGCATATTATGCATAACATAATATCAATAATAGCTTTTTATTATGCTTACATCCATGTCCTGTATCTATTAAACTTACAATTAATTATAATATTACTCAATACAATTTTGTTTTCTGCACTGCTGTGTTGTTTTTACATGGTCAGAGGTACAACACCCCGTGGTCAAAGGTACAACTACATGTTGTACCTTTGACCACATGACTCTATGATCATTTTTTTTAAAATTAATAAAAAATATTAAATAAAAAGTTAGAACCTTGAAAAAATTAAATATGATAAACAATAGAATACTAATTACAATAAAATATAAAAAATGAATTTAGCATTAATATTCCAGCTAAAAAAAATTCAAATGTGCAAAGTGGTCAAAGGTACAACACCTTCCCCTACATATATTGATCATTTTTGTTAAATTGAATATTTATTTAATACGTTAAGTGTGGCTGCTGTTTAGCCATACTTAAAGTTAGGCAAAACTGAAGTTTAGCGTCCTCAAAACTGATTTCTTTCAAATTTTGTACAATAACGTATTTTGATGAACTAAACACGAATCCGTAAAAAAAAAAGTTCGCATTAATCTATGCAAGAAGTTATTAAGCACTAAAGTTCACTGTTATGGGGGTTATGAGAGCTAATGTAAACAACTAAATTTGTCAACATGCGCATGCGGGTGTATGAAAAAGTTCGTAATAAATTTACCATAAATTATTTAAATTCACCAGCAGTTATTTATTCGCAACCACTTTTTTAAAATAATGAAACACTCTTCACATTTCTTGTTTCGTTCATGAAAAGTATTATATAACAGAAATACCTAAATAATTAGCTAATGCCTTTATAATTATTAGTTCGTTCTAATTCGCGCCTGCTGAAATTTATTTGTCAACATACTCTTATTTTATAAAAAAAATAGCAATAAAGTTGCACGAATTTATTATTCTCTTCAAACGTGCTCATAAATATGAAGAGTGCTAAAAGGCATTTTTCTGTGCGATTGGGGATTTGTGTCCACCAATCGCGTCTCAAGAAGAAGAAGAAGAAAACTGAGAAGGATGTCTAGGAAGATAAGAAGAATGTCTAGGATGACTTTTAGGCATACATGCTATGCGTTTCCTCTCGCTACGCTCGCTCAAGAAGATATCAAAACCCAGGGGTAAGGATGTCCTTAAAATTGAAAATGTTTTTGAATAAATGGTTTATGAACATTTCAAATGAGAGTTCTCTGTTTCCCAATGTTACATATCTGCGCATGCGCGTGTTTACAAATACACTGTTTATGCCTACTTTTATAACCTTCCTAACAGTGAACGTTAGTGCTTAATAACTTCTTTCCTCGTTGAAAGCGAACTTTTTTTTTAACAGATTCGTGTTTAGTGCATCAAAATACGTTATTGTACAAAATTTGAAAGAAATCGGTTTTGAGGACGCTAAACTTCAGTTTTACCTAAAGGGTATATAGGGTGTATGTCCCCGGGGGCATGCACCGCAGTTAACGTGTTAACATAAAATCTCGGGTCTTAATAGGTTCCAGCAAATTCAGACATTGATCATGTATTTCAAAAGCATACAAAATATGGTTAACTATAAAAATCTTACTATTAGTGAACAATATAAATGTATATTATACAACAAAAGTTACTTTGTATCTGTAGGCATAGCTTTCAGTCGTAATAGAGACCTCAATAATATGCTTGATCCTGTATTCATTCCTCTCTATTTGCACCTTCCATGCAATACTCAACACCACTATTTAACATAAACTATCTTCATAAAACTTCCTCAAAAGGGAGAGACTGCTAACACATTAGACGTTGACTAATGATATGGAGAGACTGTTACTGGGGAAGGACTAGAGAGGGACTGGGTAGCGGGCGACTAGCAAGAGACTGAATAGTCACAGCATGCTTCTAGCTCTGATTGGATGGGGAAGCCTTCTTGATAGAATGAAGGAACATTTGTTACATCTACATTCTATATTTCTACGAGATAGTAAGGTTCAACGCACTTTATTTAAATTGAGTTCGTTGTGAAGTATTGAACCCAGAGCTACAATTATTTTTCAGCCAGCAGCTATTGTTTTTTCCCTTAACATTGATCAAGTGTCAAAGACTGGAGCTCTATGCAACTCAGTTTGAGAAAATTATCTTAAACTAATCTAAATTAATTTAAACCATCCAGAAATGTGCTTACATTATAAAGAACATCTGTCCATCCTTCAAGAGTTATACATTGAAATACTGTTAACATAGCCAAACCAAAATTGTCAAAGTTCGTGATGCCAAAATTAGGGCCTTCCCATCCACTTTTACAAATATAATCACCAAGTTTAGAGCAATTGAAGCCCGTTCCTTCAGTGTCACCACAGGGATGTGCTCCATCCATTATTTCTCCTAAAAGTAAATGACAAAATATTGTGATAAATTAAATTTTCATTAAAAGTTATATATTATCATATGAAGAAGCAATTGTTGTTAAATTTGGCCAATAAAATGTATTATCTCCATATCTTAGATATGTTATATTTAATTTGATTTAATCAAACAACATAACATGAAAGATATAATATATGCAATAACAGTATATCACAGTATACTTCTCTTGTGATATCTCAACAGTAGTGATCATGTGAAGTGTAATAAATATCTGTTATTCTGTTGCACCCTAGGACCTCATTATATCAAGTAGTCAGTTACTTTATCAACAAATCCATCACTTATCAGATCTTCAGTTTTTTTGTAGTTTTGAAAAATGGAAAACAGTTCCAAGTAAATTTCATCAGCAATTTACACATTTTATAACAGTTCATGACGGGTATAAGTTATAAATATTATTATTAAAATTACTTTCAAGGGCCAAGAATGGGTGAGTAATATGGATCAAGATTGAATACTCCAAAGGACTCCCATGAAGAAGAAATATTTTACTGCCAGACGTATTATCTTGTCTGCTGATTAATATAGCCCTTGAGAAAGCTACCAGAGACTCAATTCAATAGCTGGGACCATATTCAATAGAACTCCGCATGTAGTTGCCTATGCTAAAGGACATCAAAGTTCTGGCAGAAAACAAGAATTAAAAGAATGAAAATTGATTTTATTGAAATATTTATATTGTATTACACTAGTAAATGGTAGTCGTTGGTCCACATACAAGGAGCCTGGTGAGGTAAAATATATCGAATGTGCCAGATTCCAGTGTTCATACAGAGGTATGAGAAAAGCTGCACAGTATAAGGAAAGGAGGATTGCTGAAGCTGAAGTGGTCAGATTGAGGAGCAAGAGGTGCAATGCGAGAGCCAGGCAACTATGAATTGGTTGGTGGTAGACAAAGACAGGGCTGATTGCTGAGGAAGCTTTTTAAGTACAGTTATAGAGCTTCACAAATTCTATTTTAACAATATGTGTTTTTATTTTTAAAGGTTATAAAGTAAAGATCTCAACTTTTTATTAAAGAAATTGCTATTGATTAGAATATGATTTCTTTCTGAGTTAAAAAGCTCAAAAAGTAAATTTTATACTAAGATATTCAAAGGAAAAAATATACTGGATTTTTTCAAGCATTATTAGCAACTTCCCACTGGTGTAAAACATTGTTGGGATTCGTTTATGATATTGAAATATTCTTCAGGTACTAAGATAAGTCTTATTTAGCTTTATTGATTAGGTTTAGCAGTGTCATTGTTAAGTCTTTTTTTTCAGCTATAATGCTAGATAATTTTCTCACTTTTCTTCCTGGTATTATTCGGTACTGAGATAGCTGGAAACAAATATTTTATCTTCCTGCCTTTATGTTTGTCAAAAGCTAACAATGATCATTACATTTTTAATAGATTAAATGGTTTCCTATATAATTTGTATACATATTTTTACACTTAATTTCTAACAAAATAAGATTAAAGCATGGAATAAATAATTTAGAATTCCATTTTCTCACAGAATTGCACAAAAACAAGGATTTCCCTTACCTGTTGTAATGCTGTAACACGTTTTGTGTAAATACCCAGAAAACAATTCTAAGCCAATTATAGCATATATAATTATCACAAACAACACAAGCAGTGCAATATGGAGCAAGGGGACCATAGCACGTAAGATAGAATTTAAAACAACTTGAAGACCTGAAAAATATATATACACACATATATAAATAAATTAATAAATAAATATATATATATATATATATATATATATATATATATATATATATATATTATAGAGATACATAATGAAAATTTCAAATAGTTTTAAATCAGTGACTTACTCCTATATTAATATTATTACAAGTATTCTATTTTTTTCATATTTTTTTTTAGACATCCAAAAGTACTGTGTTTAAGACAAAGAGACTCATGAGTTTTCAGATGTTTGTATATGGAACCAAACCATGACGAAATGCTGAAGTAAAACAAGCGTTGTAGATAATGTAAGTGTTTTTAAACTGGAACTGTTCAACGTTAACTAAAAACTATGTTCATCTTTGACTATTAAATCATGTTGAGGCCATATGTATTAAAAACAAGTGAGGTTTGCAAGCCTAAAAAAACAACAAAGTTTTATTCCTGAATAAAGATGCTGGTAATGAAAAGTCACATAGCCATCGACCATACAATTGACTTCCAAGTGGGGATCCACTTTTTGAACAGGAAACTTGCTTCAGTTTGTGGAAAGGGGCAAGATTAAATTAATACGGGATTTCCTTAGAAAAGAAAACCCAAAACTTTATTTAATAGTAAATACTCTGTAATAGGGGATATTTTAGAGCGATTCCTCCCTATCTTCAGAGAGGGAAATGCACTAATGACGGGACCTGATGATACAATCCGGAAATGTACCTGGGAAATGTCGACTTTTCATAATCCAATGGCCATGAAAAACAGGTCATTCGTATATATACATAAATATACTTGTGTGTGTGTGTGTGTATATATATATATATATATATATATATATATATATATATATATATATATACATTGTAAGACAACAGATCAAGCCTGTAACTAACAGAATTTGCTCACCAGAGCATTGTTTTCTTTTGGCTAAATTCTTACAAAAAAAAAAAAAAAATCCTAGCGCCTAAGGTTTTTCATTTCTAGGACTTCATGTATACTTCCAATAGATATTTGAGCTCGGGAAATGGAATGAAACCATTCCCAAGGAGATATATTTGCTAGGAAATAAAAACTACAATCCGTGCTTCGGGTACTCCAGAGATGGATGAAGAACAAATTTTGACAATTCGTTCAAACCAATATAGATAGACTCTTGATATCCTTGGAGAAAAGGAAAATGGTCGATAAATCATAGAAAGTTGAAGATGGCAATATTCTACAGAACAGTAAAGCTGATGGTGCCTGGTGGCCATGAGTAGACCTGGGCAATACTGGAATAATTTATTCCTTAAATAAATAAAATGGTTATTCCTGAAATAATTATTTCCGGAATAACGGAAATTCTTTAAATGTTATTTCATCATTAAATAAAACAATCTTCATCAAATAACTAGATGTATTTATTCCTTGAATAATTATTTGAAAATTTGATCATTCTTTGAAATAAATCAACATAAGTCTAAAAGCTTTATTTCTGAAATAACTATTTGATAAATGATATTTCAGTATTTTTTATTCATGAAATAAATTATTTCACTCAGATGCAAAATAATTATTCCTGAAATAACTTCACCATGAAATAACGTTTGTAATGGATGAGAATAATGCGAATGGTTAATACTACTATCAAAACACGAGTTAAGGAGATAATCCTTTTAACATTATTATTGGGGTCTCCCCCCGTGGTCTAGTGGTTAAAGCCTTAGATTCTCATGCAGGAGATGGTGGATTCGATTCCCGCCGGCAGGAATTTTCTCATCTAACGGCTCGTTGAGAAAATTCCTCGCTGCAGTTTGGATGTTGGCGATAATGGCGCTGATGTCGATGGGTCGTAGAAAAAAAAAAAAAAAAAAAAAAAAAAAAAAAAAACGGTGCTAACGTGTTAAATCAGTTAAGCCTTATCGACATCTAGGCCATTATCGCCAACATCCAAGGTGGAATTTTCTCAACGAGCCGTTATATGAGAGAATTCCTCCCGGTGGGAATCGAACCCTCCCAAAAAAAAAAAAAAAAACGTTAGCACCGCATTTTTTTTTTTTTTTTTTTTTTTGGGGTGGGGGGGAAGGCATCAGCCCTATCCTGGCTAGAAAAGGGTTGTAACGTGTAGAAGACCAGTCTTAAAAATCTCATGTATAAGTGGATGTTAACATTTAAATAATACTAAAAAACTTCAGCCATAAATTTTGATTGCACCATCTTCTTTGGAGAAAAAGGTGCTTGAAGTTTTGAAAATATTGCTTTAATCCTATTGAAGGTAACATATTGCGAGTTTCTATCTTTTAGTGGGAAAAGGCATATGTAAAACTTTTGTTAGCTGTGATTTTTTTTTTTTTTTCAATCTTTAGGATTATTAACGCCACCGATGTTAGGAAGGTAGTTAATTTTATAAATAAAAATGGTAGTAAAAATTAGATGCAAAATGGTGAGTTTTAAGCCATTTTTGAAGCCTCACAAGTAACAGGAGTGGGGAATCTGGAATCCTAAATTGTTATTCTACTTACTTTTATTTTAAAAATAAAAAGGAATGTTTGCTACTTAATTTACGCTTGGTAGCGCTGTTCATGTAGTTCCAGCGTTTGCACACAGATTACAGTTAAAATACTTCTCATTTCTTTGACACTGTGCGCGATAGTTAAAAATGTTGATTGTAGAAAAGTAACCAATAAAAGAATCTTGAAAACATAAATCCATTACTTTTTACATCTTAAAGCCATTTCCCGGACATTTATAAAACCGAGCGGGACACCGGGACTGTCCCGGTCAAATTGGGACGTATGGCAAGCCTAATTATATGGTTAGGTATATTATATTTGGTCAGTTCAGTAAATATACTCTGAGCCCTGAGTTGAGATGGGGGAACTGTGATGTTGATTATCGTGCATTTCGTTGTTATGTGAGTACTGTTGCCAGTTCAGGATTATACTCTGAGCCCAGAGTTGGGGAACTGTGATGTTGATATATGTATTAAATTATATTCATTGAGAAGCGATCATTGACCGTTGGTGAAGCGAAGGTAGAAATTGTCAGGTTTGGGTGTTGTTTCTTAATAAAACTACATTTTACATGTGAAAATGGGTTTTATTGTTTGCCGATGTTTCAGCTTGAAATTCAAGCCTTCATCAGGGCTGTAAAACAAATAGACCTGAGTTAATACTAATTTATAAATATACAAACAGAATCAAAAAAGTCTGACTCGCAGGAACTGCGTCATCTTAGCACGGTTCCGTTCTTATCCCTAGTCTCATTTGGAAAGATAAAAATAGAAACAGTTATTATTTTGGTTCGATATTTCTTGAAATGGCTTTACCTGGCCGGGCCCGCTAGTTCCCAGAATCCACTTCTTGAGATACTATTTCACACATTTCAATGCATTGAACAATTTTTCATATTTTCTTGTGTTCCTCTACTATAGTACTAATTCTACAAATAAATGAAATTAAAAAAAAAAAACGACACCATCAGCAAAAAGGCAGTTGAAAATACTCAAAAGGTGTCTATATTCCTATTGTATATTTCTAACAATCATATTTTTTCTTGTTTTACTTATTCTGTTTTATTGTCAAATACATTCTCCTACTATAAGCAATTAAAAAATAAGAAGACATAAAAACAGGCAAAAAGAGCCGCTCGAATAAACGAAATCAATTAATGCAATGTTTTAAGCTCTTATTTCTCCACTTGACATCGCCTAATCAAAACTTTTCTTAAACCTTTTTTGTAGAGCATTTAGTAAGCTGTTGAATGGTAACCCTATAAAATGTGATTTGTTATGAGAAGAATGCCAGGATGACAAGGCTTAAATTTAAAATGTTAAATAAAGAGGCTGCCAGTATTAAGAATTTGAAAATGGCCGGAAGGCCGAAACGTTATATGTAAATTCATGATGTAAATAAATGACACATTTGGGTCTGAGGAATCGATCGTACCAAATTACTGAAGTAATTTTACAAATACGTAAATAATAGTTAATTTAATAAAATATAATTAATATAATACGCACTTGGGACTCCAGACACAAGTCTTAATGGTCGAAGAACCCGAAATGCCCTCAAAGCCTTTACATCGAATCCTTCTTTCATTATGTTTGATAGTACAGTGCTTATCATCCTAAAACAAAATTATTTACATAAAAACAGATATAGAATAGAAATTAGTATTTGTTAATTAATTAATTGCTATTATTATAGTGAATATATTTTTTCTTTTTGTTGTAATTAATATACAATAATTATATTGAACATACTTACCCAATAACAACTATTGTGAAATCTAATAAATTCCAACCGTTTCTTAAATATGCACCAGGATGAGCAACAAACCCATAAGCTATGATTTTCATTATACATTCTGCCGTGAAAATTACCAAAAATATATATTCAATTTTTTCCTGGAAAGAAGTTTCAATATAAAATAAAATAATTATTGCAAAATTATTATGTTTTAAAAACCTTTTCATTTAAGGTAAATGAGTAGTTATTTTTAGATTAACATAGTTGGAAGTAGGTGGAACTTCTTCCGAGCTGCTTGAATACTTAAGTATGATAAAAGATCTGTCTGCCATAGATTCGTGAGGGATGTGTCCTCTGATCTGGATGTTACACGATGCACAGAATACTATGAAGAGTCCAAAGGATAGTAGAACACTACTAGACATTGAGCCATAATTTTGTGACAGCAAGAAGTGGTTCAGCACAATAAAGTTCTAGGTGTAAAACAAATAACATTAAAAATGTATTACTTTTTTATTTTTTTAGAGCCTGTCAACCACTCGGGCTATTATCAATACTTTGAATTGAAAGTTGTCAACGGGAGGAGCTGAGCAGGCAAAACTAAACCAGCTGACACCAAAAACTAGAAATTAATAAATTGGCACTTCATGATGTGGGCTTAGGATTGAGAGTCTACTCATTGGACATGATGAGGTCATGATGGACACCATGGTACAGGGGACTCATGACACCAACAAACAAGCCCACCAGGCCATGAGGTAGTCCACCACATCTTACCATTCAGTTGAAATTAAATCAAAAAGAACAAGTATTTGTTTTTCATTCATTAAAGAGCATTAATTTATGCTCATTATTATTTATATTACATTTTTTTCATAAAAAAAAAAAAAAAAATCAAAACATCATTAGTTTATTTTCAATATTTTTTAATGAAGAAATTTGTTATCAAAATGAAACATCTTCTTGTTCATTGATATTAATTTACTGAATTTCAAGAATAGTATTAATTTATTTATCATTGTTGCCTCGTTCCTAGCATTTCATCTACGTGGATGAGCAATAGGAATTCATCTCTTTCCTTTTTATATGTTTAGCATTCAATTATATTATGCATCACTGTTTGAGGAACTCCGCAATGAGATAGTCAAATATACAAGAATAAGAAAATTGAAAAAAAACAAAAAAAAAAAAAATTGGCATACTTACTAAATATGTATTAGTGATATTGGAATCACCATTTGGATATGGAGTGTAGACAGCAAGCGCAACACAATTTGCAAAAATTGTAAAAAGAATTAAAAATTCAAAAGGCCTGTGTTTTTCATTAAGGAATAAATATGTTGTAACAATTTAATATAATACATTACAACTATATTAAAATGGTTTTGACCACGTTATAAGATTATTCATTACGACTTTCACAACTTGACTATATAAAATATAAAAAAGAAAAGTTGGATTAAATTACTTAGCAATAATAAAATACTTTGGTATATCCATGCTGTAAAAAAATGTTATATATGTTCACCTACTCATTATACTGCTGAGACGTACATACAATTTCCATGGAGAGAAAATTCTCCAGAAGAAAATGTCATTATACTTTTAAAATGAATAAACCATAATTAATAAAGCCCATCATGCAGGAGCTGCATAACTAAGCACTTTCCTCAGAATTTGGGTAGTGTAGACTGCATTTCTGAATAATTTGTTTAAAATAACTCATATAAATAAAATAAAAACATGAATAGTTCTTTTATTTTAGATTTGTAATGAGTGACTCAATCAAAATATTTCAATTATTAATTTTTTAATTAATTTCCTTCTTGAGTTTTGTGTTTGTGTGGTACTAAACTACTTAATAAATATACAAAACCTTCAAAGTTTTGTCTTTTGGTCTGACGCAGGCACCCCTAGTGGTAGAAGTAAGAGCTAATATCAAGACAGAGGCGCTTTGCTAATCTACATTCTGCGGGCAAATACTATTCAAACATAGTACAAAGTAACCCCCACCCCCTCCATCATCATCACCATTAACCCGCAACAACCCATCACCGGGTCTGGGCCGCCTCCAAAAGCCTCCGACGTTTTATGCAGATTGATATTGATCCCGTTAGAGAGGGAACGGCTTCTAAAGTGTCTGGAGAGCCCAAAGAAAGATCGGTTTGCCGCCACAATTCTTCTGCTGATCTCCTGGGTGATGTCATTCACTGCGTTAACCTCAGTTCCCAGGTATAAAAAGCTGTTGATCCTCTCAAACTTATACGTCCCAACTTCAATCTTTCTGGTCCCTGCTCCAATACCTCCAACTCTTAAGTATTGTGTCTTCTCTTCATTGACAACTAGGCCAAGAAGCTTAGCTTCTGTCTCAAGAGTGAGGAATGCCTCTTTCAGGGCCCGCTACGACCTGTCCACAATGTTGAAGTCATCTGTGTATCCTAAAAGCTGGACCATGCTGTTAAATAGGTAGAGCCTTTGCTGAATACCAGAGCGGCGCACAGCTCTTTCGGCTGTGAA
Source organism: Gonocerus acuteangulatus (assembly GCA_946811695.1). Lineage (NCBI taxonomy): Eukaryota > Metazoa > Arthropoda > Insecta > Hemiptera > Coreidae > Gonocerus > Gonocerus acuteangulatus. The sequence goes on from OX328132.1 coordinate 104,710,918, forward strand.
ATTAAAAAGGAGACATGCTAGGGCATCTCCTTGTCCCACTATGAGTGTTGAAAAAGTCAGACAAGTCAGTTCCCACGCGGACAGAGCAACATGAGTTTTTCATTGTCATCCTCACCAAGCGGATCAGTTTTCCGGGGATATTCATCTCCTCGAGAGCCTGATAGAGTGCTGGCCTTGAGACGCTGTCGTATGCTGACTTGAAGTCTAGAAAGAGGTGATGAGTGACTATTTTTTACTCCTTGCATTTCTCGAGCATCATCCTCAGGGAGAAGATCTGATCCGTAGTGGACTTACCTCTTCTAAATCCTGCCTGGTATTTGCCAATCCCTTTCTTAGCGTTTGGAACAAGCCTCTCGTAGAGAACATTTGAGAGGACTTTATACCCGCGGGAAAGGAGGACTATTCCACGATAATTCCTGCAATCCATCTGATCTCCCTTTTTATGGAGAGGGTAGATTACTCCTTGATTCCACTCTTGGGGCATTTCTTCATTTTCCCAGATGGACATGATGAGGTTGAGGAGTTCCTTTAGTAGCCCTGTTCTACCATAACGCAGAAGCTCTGCCTGAATTCCATCCTGGCCCGGTGCCTTGTTGTTCTTCAGCTTATTTATCGCATCTTGAACTTCCTCATCGTCCGGTGGGTCAACATAATTTGGAATTTCTTCGGCTTCTAGTCTCACTATTGTATCTTGTGGTTTATCCTTGTTAAGGGACTTGCTAAAGTAACTCCTCCACCTATCCAGAATCTCATGCTTGTTTGTGAGGAGGTTCCCATCTTCATCCTTACAGCTTGTAACTCTTGGTTTGAAGACGGCTCTCCCCTCATTAACTTTCTGAAAGAATGGCTCTCATGCACTGTGCGGTGAGATTCAATGTCCTCCATCTTCTTATTTTCTAATATTCGCTTTTTCCTACGGTGGATTCTCTTTTCTCCCCCCCCCCCCTTCCGATTGACCGATTTAGTTCATTTTTACAAAACGTTTTTCTAATTAGATAACCAAGATGTATTCCATGTTTCGTTACAATACAACAGAAATTACGACCGGTATGAGCAAATTAGTAATTTCGCTCCGGAGTAACCCCCCCCCCCTCCTAATGAACGGATTTAGTTTATTTTTGCAACGCAATTTTCTCTTTAGATGACCACAACGAATACAGAGTTTTGTTGAAATGTAACAAAAACAACGGCTGGCATGATCAAATTAGTGTTTTGGATCCGGGGTAACCCCCCCCCCTCTCAGTGGACCGATTTTGATGGCTAACGAAATCTGTTCAATTGTTTGCTATGTGGACGCTTTATACCAAGTTTCGTGACGAAAAAACAGAATCTCTGGCGGCTATCGTGTTAACATATGTTAACGTATATATATATATATATATATATATATATATATATATATTTAACTTTTAACGGGGGTCATTTTCAATCTCAATAGCTACTTTCCTTCGGAGGAAAGAGCTAAGAAATCAATATCTTATAGAGATCAACATTGATATAATTAGACATATACCAGACGGAAAGTCAATGGATAATATATTTAACGGCCTTTTAGGTCCCTATTCAAGAACCAAAAGCTCACTACATCATCACTAATACTGTCTAATTATACAAAGTTGAACCTTTCCCTAATACCACTCTTGAAGTAGCTCAAATGGCTACTGGGAGAAAAAGGATAGAACAGCTGCGTTGCTCTACAATTTCCACGATTTCCTGTTCCTACCTTTCTATATAAGCTTCAAGAATCCTAGCCTCCCTCTCTTCTCTCATCACCATCCCATCCAGGGCAGTTGTCCTTTCAATATACGCCACAGGACTTTCACGCTGCCTTTCATTTATAGCCCCTAATCTCCATCACACTACTTCAAGAGTGTGATGGAGATTCGGGGTATTCCATTAATACATATGGAGTCAATGAGCTGTGAGTAGTCAGCTGTATACAAACAGGCTCCGAAAGCGGTCCCTTAAAGGGTGTGAAACATTTACAGCTGCTTGAATAAAATAAATGAATCGCCTTTGCTAATTATATTTTTATTGACCTTCTACCTGGCATAAATACATTTATATGCGGTGCCTTAATATAAATTAATTTTTATTCTCAAATGGGTTAAATTCAGATAAAATATAGCAAAAGTAATAAAGGATACTTCCACTCAACCACATCGATGCAAAGTTTTCTCACAGGGTTCTTGAGTGTTAGGCAAAAGAGTGCCCTTTGTGGCCGGTCAGGAGGAGGTTTGCCACCTCTCCGGACCGGCCGCTTTGGCGTTGGCTTGGCACTACCGCCTACATTGTTGTTGTTGTTGTTGATGGCGTTCACATTTGCTGCGCTCATCGCTTAAATTCTCAAAGATGTTTCCCATACACGCCTATTCTTTTTACCTTTTCTCAGCTCATGTCGTAGGTTCTAGAAAAAAAACAAAAAAAAACAAATAATTACAAATTTAAATATTTAATAAATTAAATTTTAATATTGAATAAACTGGTACAACTATCATATCTGTATCCGTAATTCTGAAGAGCATCAAAAAGGCTTAAGTAAATATAATTACGTAATGTTTCATGTTAATATTTATTTTTCATGCAACATATGTTTAAATGGTATCAATGACATTACAAATAATGTGCAAGAAAATAAAATAATAATCACATTATTTGTTAGGTGGGAAACAAATGGATTTAGGTAGTACTTGTCGAAAAATATATATTTTACATTCAAAACCCCCTTCCTCACTCCTTTATGAAAAAAATGAATGAATCCCACATAAAAAAATATCCCTTAAGCATATTTAAGCGAAATCCGTACTGAGGGGCTACCGATTTTGGTAAACTAACTGAAAACATCTTTACGCTCCTCCAATAAACGTTATACCAAGTTAGAACGAAATCCGTACACTAAAACTATTTTTTGCACCATGATTATTTAATCGGGACCACTGTGCGACGGATGAGGTGCTCCCTTGCGCCAATGGGCTCCCTGTAGACCAAATCTTTAATGTGTCCCCAAGGAAAGAAATCCAAGGGCGTGAGGTCTGAAGATCTAGTCGGCCAAGATACCGGCCCACCATGTCCTATCCACCGCCCTGAATAGTTAAGTGTCCAACAAATTTCTGACGGCCCTCCCTTAGTGGGTTGCACCACTGTCTACTTGAAACCAGCCTCACAATCTTTGTGCGAAAAAGGACTTCCCCCAAGAAAAACGATAGTTTATTATCGGGAATGCATGGAAAGACTCTGCGTTAAGTCGAGGGATCGAAAAATGGAGACCTCTTATGTCATTATTCCACAGAAAATCAGAGGAATACTCATTCCTATATTTTTGGAGTCGAGGGGGGGATTATAGGAGGTGAGAGTGGGGCTGGGAGGGTGAGTGGAGGGGATTGAAGATAAAAGATATACGTTTAATGATTTTTTTATAGGCATCATGAAAGAAGGTCTTTTCAGAAATGTGTTTTGGTTGTTTGCGATTTTCTTGGAAACGAAGAAAAAACGAGATTTATGCCAAAGGACTTTTTTTCTTTCTTTTTTCATGCAGCACCGATTCCCGAAGTTTGGCCGTTTATTTTGGGGACACCCTGTTTATATATACAAGATGTCCCAGTCTCAAACCGACAGACCTCGTATGTCGACGGGGAATCGAAAAACTAAGTCAAAAAGTCCTTCGGCGATTTTCTCGTTCTCGCTAGGTTTTCGAGAAAAACTCAAAAACCCGTGTTTTTTTGTTTTTTTTGGACAAATCCCGATTTATAGCTTAAACGAAGCGATGTACGAAAAAACACCTCAATACAAAAGCTGTAGCTTATTTAATTACCTTTAAGATGGGACCAAGTTGAGCGTCTTAGCTTGAATATGTTTGAGAGATAATCGTATTTGAATAACCCATCGGATGGCCATTTTGTTGCAAGAGACATTTTTTGACCCGACGAACCGTCTGTGCGTGGAACGCAAAAACTGGAAAAATTAATCTCGGTTCACTTTTTTATTTATTTACATTTTTGTTATTTTATGACCTATTTAATTTAGTAACTGCTTAAAATGTTGCACTCTTGTTCATGTTGCAAATTGAGTTCAACGCCTGCATTAGGAATATCGCAGCATGCAATATGACGAACTTTGAAAGGGGATAATCGCCACCCGTACCATCTTCAAATATTCCTATCCAACGCCATGGATGGTTACTCTCCAACCAATTTCGTGCAGTCCTCCCGTAGCACATTGGTATTTTTGCCTGATTTAGAAGGACAAAACTATTTTATCACGGATTCTCATTGGAAATGACTTGCTGATCACGAATATACCCCATTTAGGAGTCGCAAATAAAGTTATATCGTTGATTTCTGTCTTTTTCAACAGAAAAAGCCGTTTTTTATTACGTTTTAAGTGTTATCCAAAAGCATCTAATCTAATAAATTTTTTTAATTTATTTTTTGTTGTTATTATGCTATTGTTATAAACTATTTAACTTTTCCAATGGCATCAAGAACTAAAAGCTTAAAATCTAGGTATTACAAAAAATAATAATAATAGTAATTGAAAACACAACAATAGACCAAAAAATATAATAAAAATTAAGTTATCAAAACTAATAAATCATTCTTGTTCAAGTAAAGGTTCATTCATCAAATTAATTATTTCACCTGGGCAGGAATGAAACTCTTCCTTATGTCGAAGAATTTCTGTACTCCTAGTAGAAATATACGGATCGCTCGAGTATAGTAAACAATGAAATACATCTTAAATATTCGATAGTCCCCCCCCCCCCTACTGGCAGATGCACTTAAATTTTCTTCTACATCTGATTGTGTATTTGTGTAATCCAAACTTATATCAAGCCATTCACCAACAGGTTTCTCAATATCACTTTTTCGTGAAGATTAGATAGTTAGCCGTCGAGGTGATTAGCAATCAGGAATTAGTTGGGATTCGGTTAAGAAAACATCAATAAGATTTTTGTGTAAAATGTTTATTAAGGACGTTTCGGTTACTCTTTGGTAGCCTTCGACAGCTAAAATGACAAAAAAAAAAAAAGAATTAATAAACAGAAAAAAAATGTTTAACAGTAAGATAAATGATACATATATACATACAAATCAATTTTTTTTTTAATAAAAACAATTTTTTGTTAAAATATGAGAACAATTATGTTGTTACTAAACAGGTGTACTAAAAAGTGAACAATAGTTGTATATCTAGAACTTAGTTCTAGAAAATCAATAGAAACATAAAAAAAAAGTCCGACTCGCAGGAACTGCATCATCTTAGCGCGGGTCCGTTGATATGCGTATTGTCATTTGAAAAGCTTAGAATAGAAACAGATAATATTTTGTTCGCCTCTGTTCAAAGGGGTTTATGACTTTACCTGGTCGGGCCCGCCAGACCCCAGAATCCTCTTCTAGAGATACTTATTTCATACAATGCATTCATGTTTCAATGCATTGAAAAATATCAAAAAATTTAACATTTTCTCGTGTACTTCTACTATAGTAATAATTCTACAAATAAAATCAATTAAAAAATAAAATAAAAAACCAACAGCATAAAGGCAATTGAAAATATTCAAAAGACGTCATCGAATCTCTTTCTCTTGGCAAGCTATATCTCTAACAATGAATTGTTTTTCTTATTTTACTTAATCTGTTTTGTTGTCAAATACATTATCCAACTATAATCAATTAAAACATAACAAGGAATAAAAACAGACAAAAAGAACTGTTCGAATAAACGAAATCAATTACTTCAAAGTTTAAGCACTTATTTCTCCGATTGATATCACTTATTCAAAACTTTCTTCAGAACCTGTTTCGTAGACCATTTAGTAAGCTTTCGAATGGTAACCTTCCGCTTCCCAAGATTTTCAACCGTTTTCGAGATATTAATGAAAGTATACGAAGTTCCCAAAACTTTTCAGGTCTGTTAAAAAAATATTTTATTCTAACCCTTGCTTATCTCAAAACGTAACCAAAATTTCAACATATTAGTCCTGATGAAATTGGAACATGCAGAAAATATTTCAACTGAATCCCATGATTTTAAGTACCCAAACCAAAATCGTTATTCTACAACTATCTTTCCAATTTTCTCGAAAACGGTTAAAGCTATCGCCTTAAGAATGATTTCATTCGTTTTCCTAGGCCAAGAAGCCTATAAAACAAGTACTTGCAAGCATATGTAGTAAACGGAACGATTTTTTTCGAGCGACATTCGCTCCAAAAACCATGTTCCGGTGGGCGGATTCTGCTGGTTAACGAACTTGACTTTTCAAATTAGAAGCAAACCGAACAAAAAGTGATATTCAATCAGGAATTAGTTGGGATTCGGCTAAGAAAACATCAATACGATTTTTGTATAAAATCTGTATTAAGGACGTTTCGGCTACTTTTAGGTAGCCTTCGTCAGCTAATATGACAAAAAAAAAACAAAGAAAAAACAGAATTAATAAACAGAAAAAAGGTTAAACAGTAAGATAAATGATAAATTTATACATACAAATCAACTTTTTTTTTAATATAAACAATTTGTTGTTAAAATATGAGAACAAAATTTTTTTTTTCTACGGCGCATCTACATCTTGGCCATTAGCGCCGGGCTATCTACAGGTTGCCACCCTTTTCTAATGCCAACGTGGTCGGTCACCCATTCAGGTACCGACCACGCCCGACGTTGCTTAACTTCGGTGATCTACGGGAACCGGTGTATTCAACGTGGCTATGGCCGTTGGCAAACAATTATGTTGTTAATAAACAGGTAAGTGAACAATAGTTGTATATCTAGAACTTGGTTCTAGAAAAATCAATAGAAACATAAAAAAAAAAAAAAAAAAAAAAAAAAAAAAAAAAAAAAAAAAAAAATTAAAATGAGGTATGTGCAGGTGAATAGACAGTAATAATAATATTAATTAATTTTTAACAGTAAATAAGGTACTACATACCAATGAAAGTGCCGGGAGGCAGAGAAAGACCAAATTTAACACTTAAGTCACCATCTTCAAAATGTACAAGAAAAACTGGAATCTTCCTGGGTAAATGTAACTGAACAAAAACAAGTGGTGGGAGGAGGTCGGTAGGGATCAAAAGAGTTTTATAAAGTTTTATGACAGGACAGGAGAAAAAGGTATTAATGGAAGGATAGCCACGGGGCATAGGAAAATACTAGGTGGGGGAGGGGAGAGTTTGTGGAAAATATTGGCGTAAATAGGAGAAATGCCTTGTTTGTCTGTAATTTATATTGTTTTTATTTAGGTTAATGTGTACGCATTCCGAGATCTGAAGTCTATTTTTGTTTCGTTTTGTAGAGAGAATTTTTGTGCCATCGAAGTTAAATGTGTGTTAGCGCGGTTCCTCCCTCCCTTCATAGGAAGGAACCCCGCTTATAAGGTTGATCTCATGAAACAAGTGCCGACTAAAAAATTTTGCGTTTCAGAGCCCTTAGAGACCGAAAATGACGGTGGTTCAAATTTGTATATATATATATATATATATATATATATATATATATATATATATATATATATAACCGAAACATTTTTATTTTTTTTTAACAGGTTTTTGTCGTAATTTTTGTCTCTTTACCTTAGTTTTTTATTGATTTTTATTTTTGTAATTTCTTATGTTAGGAAATGTATTTATGTGTAAAACAGGATAGGTAAAATGTGACCAATTTTCTGTTGCTAGAAATAACGAAGTTTTGGGAACTTCGTATACTTTCATAATATCTCGAAAACGGTTGAAAATTAGGGAAGCGGAAGGTTACCATTCGAAAGCTTACTAAATGGTCTATAAAAAAGGTTCTGAAGAAAGTTTTGAATAAGCGATGTCAATGAGAGAAATAAGTGCATAAACTTTGAAGTAATTGATTTCGTTTATTCGAACGGTTCTTTTTGTCTGTTTTTATTCCTTGTTTTTAGCGCGGTTACTCCCTATCTCCCTAGGGAGAACCCGCTTATGAGGTTGACCTCATGACGCAATCCAGAAGTGCCGACTAGAAACTTTCTCGTTTCAGACCACATAGATCACGAAAATATAGGTGGCTCATATTTGTATGTATATATATATATATATATATATATATATATATATATATATATATGTATGTATATCTTTATATATATATATATGCTTGTCTGTTCGCGCTCTAGCAAGCTCAAAAATGGTCCGATTTTGATGAAATTTGGTACAAAAATCTGTCGTCTAATTTAAAAGGTCAAGTTCGTTAACCAGGAGAATACGCCCACAGGAAGGTAGTGTTTGGGGCGAAATTCGCGCAAAAAAAATCGTAACGCTTACGTTTTTGAGTGTATATGCTTGCAGGTACTTGTTTTATAGGTTTCTTAACATAAGAAAACGAATGAAACCATTTTTAAGGCGATATCTGTAACCGTTTCTGATGTCATGAAGAAAGAAATGTCCAAGTTCATTACTTGGAAGACCTCATAGTTACTTACTAAGAACAGTAAAGACACTTCAACTGACCTTTAAAAACAACAATAAAAATACTTATATCCAGTTACTAAAATATCACTTTCCTCAACCAGGTATATTCTTAAACTTGGCAATGTTTAGTTTTTCTCTAAAGATAATTTCGGCACAAAAAAAAAAAAAACATTGCCAAGTTTAAGAATATACCTGGTTGAGGAAAGTGATATTTTAGTAACTAGATATAAGTATTGTTATTGTTGTTTTTAAAGGTCAGTTGAAGTGTCTTTACTGTTCTTAGTAAGTAACTATGAGGTCTTCCAAGTAATGAACTTGGACATTTCTCTGTTGTATCATCTCTTGTATTGGCAAATATTTTTGATTGAATTAATACACCAATTCATACTACTTTTTTGGAGTGTAGAATGGTAAGGCGTTTTTGGGGGGTTTTAGGAGGGGATATTTTTGAGGAAGGGAGTGTTCCTTTGTGGGGGCAGGAACTTGGCCTCTATTTCACATTTATGTTTTTTTGGGGATCTCATTACTTTTTTCTAAGTATTAAATAGAATTTAGTTGCCGCATTCCTACTGGCTTTTGTACTTCATAAAAAACCAGGGTCTTTGGATTCTGCATAAGGTTCTCCTTAAAGCTTGATATTTGATACCAATAATCAACCTACATACATCTAATCACTAGCCTAGAAAAGTTAGAAGCTCTTCCAGATGACATTAGTCTAGAGGACAAATGAATTGCTCTCTTAACTAAGCTATTACACTGTAAAACACAGGAACCTTATCCCGAGGATAAAGATCACAATAGGGAAAGTGCAGAAGGCCTTCAAGAGAAATATAAGAACAAAGACGATACATTTTGGGTTTGTGATCCTAAACTTTGTAATTTAGATGGCTCGACTTTGAAAAACTTAGTATCTGTTTTGAAGTATATTATGAATTGAACCCCTACGTCTTTATTTACTACATTTAAGAAAGAAGTCACAACTATTTTTGTTAAGATGCGTCGAAATGTTTTTTATAACATAAAATATAGGTTCTCCTTACCAAGACGATTCATTTGAAACCCCACATGTTGGGTTTCAGAAGGAATGATGGCATTTCGATGGAACAAAAAGTAGAAAACGTCATAGGTAATATGACACTCCCGTATCAAGACCTACCTGCGTGCCAAGTTTGGTCAAAATAGGCCAAACGGTGTGAATTTGTATAAGGAACAAACATACAGACAGACAGCTGAAAGACCTTTTTTACCTAGCCTAGTGCGTTCCCCGGACCAAGGCCTACCTGTGTGCCAAGTTTGGTCAAAATCAGTCAAATGGTGTGAATTTGTGTAAGGAACAAACATGCAGACAGACAGCTGATAGACGATTTTGACTAGCCTATGACACTACCCGGATAAAGACCGAAGTGTGTGTCAAATTTTGTCAAAATCGGTCAAACTGTGTGTATTTGTATAAGGAACAAACAGACAGACAGACAGCTGATAGACAATTTAACCTAGCCTATGATTCTCCCCGTATCAAGACCCATCTGTGCCCCAAGTTTCGTCAAAATCGGTCAAACGGTACGGATTTATAAGAGGAACAAACATACAGACAGACAGCTGGTATAAGATTTTTACCGAGCCTATATGCGTCTAATAGTTTCTTAAAACATCAAATATAGGTTCTTCATACCGAGACAATTCATTTGATACCCCTCATCATGGGTTTCGGGTGGAATGATGGGTTTCCGAAGAAAGTACAAAACTGGCACGCCCCCGCCCCGGAAGCGAAGTCAAACACAACTTTTCGCGATTTTTCGATTTTTTCCTTTAATAACGTCTTCATTTCTATCTTCATGCAAAATATCAAGTCTCTAGCATCATAGGAAGTGCCTAATAATTTTGATGAGTCAGTGAGTGAGTCCTATAAATCCCGATTTTCGATCGCTTATATCTCAGAAACTATTCGATGTAGAATTATGAAAATTTCCAGTTTTCCTCACATCTAGTAGTATAATACCTCTGTAAAATTTCATAACTTTATCTTTACCTGGTTGAAAGTTATGAGAGGGTAAAAATCTGCTCTAAGATCTCCTGTAATATACACACAGTATGCTTAGGCCGTGCTCACTACCGTGCGCCTAGATTTGCTAGTAAAACAAGAAACTGAAAATGACAACGAATTTTCGATTGTTTGGAATAGAGCCTTCTGAGCAATAGTCGTAGAGTGAATACGTTTTCAGTACATAATTGTATTGACTTATACAGCCTTCCTCAAGAACGAGGATTAAGAATTATCCGCTTCTTTGTAAGTTGGCTACTGTCAGTTTCCTGTTATTTGTGATGACTAATCTATTCCATTTCTTCGAGATGCACGGAACCGCGCAAAGATGACGCAGTTCCTGCAAGTCGGACATTCTTGTTCTTTTGAACGGGTTTTTGTCATTGTTCAAATCAATTTTTATTTTATTTTGTCTTTTAAATTGAATTTATCTGTAAAATTAGTATTATAGTAAAAGAAAATAAGAAACAGTAAGTAGTGTGTTTCTAGAGCGAACCTTCACAAGGCCAGGTAGTCAGGTATGAGGTATGGCCCTTGCAACCGTTACCTCTTTGTGATCATAAATTATTTCATGAAAGGTCTAACCAAAATTATAACTGTTTCTATGTCAACCTTTCCAACATTAGGGAACCGCGCTAAGACGATGCAGTTCCTGCGAGTTTTGAGTCTAGGGAATGCTTAAAAAAAGTCCGACTCGCAGGAACTGCCTCATCTTAGCGCGGTTCCGTTCTTATCCCTAGTCTAATTTCGAAAGATTAAAATAGAAGCAGTTATTATTTTGTTGAGAGGAGATCGTTGACCGTTGATGATGCAAGGTAGGGATTGTCCGGGTTAGGTCACTGCTACTTAATAATACATACCCCATATGTGTATGAATGTGGGCATATATATGTACATATGTGTGCGTGTATATGTGTATGTGTATATGCATATATATAAATATATATATATATATATTATATATGTATATATATATATGTGAGGTATATTTACATAGATATGTGCATATATTAGTGTTAAATATGTCCTACTTGTATTTACAGCCCTGATGAAGGCTTGAAGTTCAAGCCGAAACGTCGGCACAATAAAACCATTTTTACGATAAAATGTAGTTTTATTAAGTAGCAGTGACCGAACCCTGACAGTTATATTTTGGTTCCACCAGTCTTGAAAGGTAGGATTTACAATCTTACCTGGAAGGGTCGGCAACACTAGAAACCGTCCCGCTAGTTACAAGGTCTTGGAATCTTGGAACTCTATATTTCTAACAATAAATTGTTTTTGTTATTTTACTTAACCTGTTTTATTTTCGAATACATTATCCAACTATAAGCAATTAAAAAATAACAAGGAATAAAATACAGACAAAAAGAACACTTCGAATAAGCGAAATCAATTACTTTAAAGCTTTAAGCTCTTATTTCTCCGATTGACATCGCCTAATCAAAACTTTCATTAGAACCTTTTATGTAGAGCATTTAATAAGCTTTCTAATGGTATTCTTCCGTTTACCAAAATTCTCAACAGTTTTCGAGATATTAATGAAAGTTCCCAAAATTTATATTATTTCTAGCAACAGAAAATTGGCCTCATTTTTCATATCCAGTATTACACACAAAATTTTCGCAACATAAGAAATTACAAAAATAAAAAGCAATAAAAAACGAAGGGAAAGAGACAAAAATTACAACAAGAACGACAAAAACCCGTTCATAAGAACAAAACAGACGTATTTGAAGTTTTAAGCACTTATTTCTCCGATTGACATAACCTAATCAAAAATAGATTTAGAATCTTTTTTGTAGAGAATTTAGTAAGCTTTCAAATAGTTTCTATCCACTTACCACGATTTCCCAACCGTGTTCGAGATATTAATGAAAGTATACGAACTTCCCAAAACTTTTCATGTCTGTTCATAAAATATTTTATTCTAACCCTTCCTTAACTCCAAACGTAACAAAACTTTCAACATATTAGTTTTAATGAAAGTAGAACATGCAGATAAAGTTTCAACTGAATCCCGTAATTCTAAGTACCCAAACCAAAAACGGTATTCAAAAACTATTTTTCCAATTTTCTCGAAAACGGTTAAAGCGATCGCCTTCAAAATGGTTTCATTCGTTTTCCTAGACCAGGCATCATATAAAACGAGTACTTACAAGCTTATGAACTCAAAAACGTAAGCGTTACGATTTTTTTTGCGCGAATTTCGCCCCAAACGCCATCTTCCAGTAGGCGGATTTTGCTGGTTAACGAACTTGACCTTTCAAATTGGACGAAGGATTTTTGTACCAAATTTCATCAAAATCGGACCATTCGTCTTCTATCTAGAGAGCGAACAGACAAATATATATATATATATATATATATATATATATATATATATATATATATAAATAAATATATACATATATATATATATATATATATATATATATATATACAAATTTGAACCACCGTTATTTTCGGTCTCTAGGGGTTCTGAAACGCGAAAGTTTCTAGTCGGCACTTCCGGATTGTTTCATTGTATCAACCCTATAAGCGGGGTTCCTCCCTATGGGGGAGGGAGGAACCGCGCTAAAACAGCTATAGATGGAAATTTTTGGAACAAAATTTTTGACTTCGTAATTTGGTTTGGGCTGGATAGGAGGTGAACATATCAAAAGTCCCCGCCCGTAGCATTTGTGCCGGGAGGGAGGGGGGGGGGGTTAGAAGGTCCCATTTTTCGGGTTTTTACTTATATCTCGGATTAGCATTTACTGGAGTATATTTAAATACTCAAATTAGTTTATATAATTCTTGCTACTTTTGTTTTTTATTTTATCTGTTTTTTTTTTTTTTGGTTTTTTTTTCTTCATTTTACTTTTTTCTTAATTTAGTTATTGATGTTCTTTTTTTTTATTTGTTTTGTTTTTTTGACTAGACTGAAAACACTTCCTTCGTCATGAGCTCATCACTAAAATTGCGAAGCTCAAAATAAAATAAATAAATACATTATATCTCGGAAGCCCTGCGTCCTAGCGACATGCCCATTCTATAACAAATGAATGCTTTTTAAATTTCCTACAAGTTCTACTCAATAAAGTTTTTCGAGATATCTGTATTTTTCGAAATATCCGCTCTTGAATGTCTGTCATTTTGGGGAAAACACACATTTTGCTGTTTTTGACCGGATAACTCTTTAACGATAAACCCAAAAAATAAATTTTCTTCCAAAAATTTCCATCTATAACTGTTCGTTGCATGAAAAGTGAACCCAGAAAAGAGTTGTCATGTTACATTCACTCTTAATAAGAAGGCCTGCCCCTCCCCCCTGTATTTATCTGTGTCGGTTAACTCCAGCATCTAATGAGGTACGTTACCTGGGACTTCTAGACAGCAGACTCACATGGAACCCATGCAATGACTGAAAAGGCAAGAGCTGAATAGGATATTTGGACTCCTATGACGACTACTTGGACCTTCTTCAAAGCTTACGACACAAAACAAACTCAATATTTACAAAACTATAATCAGACCTATTTGTACTAATGGACTTGAATTATGGGAACAGCAAAACACTCAAACACACAACGAATCGAACCATTCCAATCCAAAGTCCTTCGTAGAATAGTCAGTGCGCAATTTTATATATCCAACAAAACCCTACATAACGACCAAAATATTCCCTTCTTAAATGATCTCCCAAAATTCCGAACGTTTCATTCCAAATTATCATCCCACCCAAATCCTAGAGGTCAATCCCTTTCCACTCGGACCCATCCTAAAGACCTTCCCAGGAGGCTTAAGAGACTTTGGCCCCGCGAGTGAGATAAAATGTCAACATTGCTTAGGAAGTGTCAATAATGATTGGCTCCTTCCAAATATTGTAATTGTCATACAGTACTTAAGGGAGCACAATTACTTATTGTATAGATTTTAATTAAAAATCAAAGAAATAATTATTCAATTTCTCAGAAATTACATCGCCCCATCGAAAATTGCTTCAGAAGTATTTTTTCAGTAGATAATTTAGTATACTTTCGAATGGACCCTTTCCACTTACCACGATTTCCCAACTATATTCGAGATATTTGCTCAAATAAGATCCCCAAGTCCACCTATTCAAGTCTATAAATAACATATTTTTTCGAATACTTCCTTAACTCAAACAATAACAAAAATGTAAACTGTGTTAGTTTGGATGAATTTCGAACATGCAGAAAATATTTTAACTGGATCCTACGATTATAAGTACTCAAACCAAAACTTTATTGAACAACTATTTTTCCCGGAAACAGTGACAGATATCGCATTAAAAATGGTTTCTTTCGTTTTCCTACGTGAAGAAACGATTACCTGCCAGCATATGATGTGAACGTAACGATTTTTTTCGAGCAAATTTCGCCCCAAAAACCATGTTTCGGTGGATGGATTGTCCTGGTTAACGACCGTAACCTTTCAAATTATTTGAAATTCGTTTTGCCCACATAAATGCATTACTTCTCTTAATGTCGGCAGCATAAAACACGTTATTCCAATTATGATTAAGAATAAAATGTGAATTCCTTACTATGACGAAATGTCATAAAAATATAAAGTGAAACTGGTCTACAGAGACAAGTTGTTCACCAATCGAATATATTGGGTAAAGTACACGTGATGGGCCTCCCCCCTTGAACATTAAGGCATTTTAAGGGATTAATCCATTACACGATTACATCGTTACTTTGTCCGAAGATTAGCTTTGATTTACCTATCTTTCACCAGGAATAGCTTAAGCCTGTAGGAAGCATGCACGGCCATATGGTAGATTCAGGGAAATAGAGGTATTTTTGGGTAACCGAGGAAGGCTATTTATAATTATATGGGCCTCGTGGTACTGCCATGGCTATTAAACCGAAATATCTTCCCTTATAAAACGATTTCAATGGAGCTCTGAAAATAAAAATAAAATGTAAACGTTTTTGCATATAACGTCGGTCCAAGAACACGTAGAAAAACCTCGATTGGAAGGAAATGTGTCACTTTAGAGCCTTTATTGACCCTCCAACTTTGGTTTGAATGCAATTTAAAATAAAAAGATCCCAAAACTTTTCATGTCTTAATAAAATTTTTCTTTCCGAATACTCCAAATGTAATCAAAATCGTAAACACATGGGACCTCCGTATAATAGCTGTCAGCTCTCCTAGATTTATGGAGTGTAATGAACCCTACTAGCCTCGGACAGGTAAAGTTATGGGCCTCGCTTGTCCGTCCAGCAAGGGGAATAAGTCAATTCAAAATACTATCATTCTTTTTAATTTTAAGGAAAAAAAATCACTTAAAATAACATCAACTAATTAAAAACAGTGAAAAAAAAAAACTAATTAAAATCTGAGGTACAGAGAGACAAAAATATCCTTTTTTAATAACGAAATATTGTTTCTAATTTTACGTTTAGTCCAATAATCAATTAACAAAATTACAAGCAATAAAAAACTAAGGATAACAGACAAAAAGAACCGTTTAAATAAGAGAAACCAACTACTTATTTCTCAAAATGTGACTGTCCCATCGAAAATTCTCTCAGAACATTTTTTGTAAGCTTTCGAATGGCCACCTTCCACTTACCACGATTTTCCAACCGTTTTTGATATATATATATATATATATATATATATATATATATATATATATATATATATATATATATATATATATATATAAGGAAAATATACGAAGTTCCCAAAACTTTTCAAGTCTATTAATAATTTTATTCTACTCTACAAGAAATTGTTGGAAATGTTTCTCATTTGACACATATGTTACATTTTGCGTTTTCCAAATTTTCATTGATGTATCATTCTGTATTAGAGAAAAGGGGGACTCTGAGCATTTCCTCTAGAAACACAATATTATATATTTTTTTTATTGTTGATATTTTGTTCTATTTTAATGAAAGATTTAATGATTTTTAAAATTATTTATTATGTGCATCTTTCAAACTTTGATTCTATGACATAAAATAAATTCTTATTTTATTTACAAACGAGTTGTGAACAGTTTTAAGTTGGCAAAATGTTTCTGCAATTGCAGAGTGCCAACTACTTCAACCAAATAATAAATCAATGAAAATTTGGGAAACGCAAAATGTCTCAAATTAAAAACTTTTCCAACAATTTTTTTTCAGCTACTTTTTATTGCTTCTGGACTGGGCAGTGACCCACAGTTAGGCCAATAAAAAATGAGTAACCCATAATTTCTTCACACAAGATATTTGAAAATATCAAAACTCCATTCCAGATGTTTGACAAAACGGAGCCAATCGATCAACCTATTCGAGAACAAACTTCTACTTCATTTGCAGAGATTTAATACTTACTAAATGTAGAAATTAGGGGACTCAGGAAAAAAATCACGAGATATCTCTGATTTATCGAGAAAAGTCCGATTCGCAGGAACTGCGTCATCTTAGCGCGGTTCCGTTCTTATCTTTAGTGTTTATGAAGGCATAAAATAGAAACAGTTATTACTTTGTTTAGATCAATAGCGAAACACCTATCCAAATGAAATCTCAAACAAACCAGTCTTGAAAGGTCTTGATTTACAATCTTACCTGTATGGATCAGCTATCCCATAAGTCGGGCAGAAAGGCCTCCACTCAGAGGCATTTGGAAAGCCTTGGGATCTCTCTCTTTGAACGCTACATTTTTAACAATAAATTGATCTTCTTATTTTACTTAATCTGTTTTATTGTCAAATACATTATCCGGCTATAAGCAATTTAAAAACAGCAACGAATAAAACAGACAAAAAGAACAGTTCGAATAAACGAAATCAATTACTTTAAAGTTTTAAGCACTTATTTCTCCGATTGACATCGCCTAATTAAAACTTTCTTTAGAACCTTTTTTGTAGAGCATTTAGTAAGCTTTCGAATGGTAACCTTCTGCTTCCCAAGATTGTCAACGGTTTTCGAGATACTAACGAAAGTATACAAAGTTACCAAAACTTTTCTTGTCTGTTAATAAAATATTTTATTCTAACCCTTTCTTTTCTCTAAACGTAACCAAAATTTGAACATAATAGTGTTGATGAAATTCGAACATGCAGAAAATGTTTCAACTGAATCCCATAATTCTAAGTACCAAAATCAAAGACAAAAAGAACAGTTCGAATAAGCGAAATCAATTACATTAAAGTTTTAAGCACTTATTTCTCCGATTGACATCGCCTAATAAAAACTTTCATCAGAACCATTTTTGTAGAGCATTTAGTAAGCTTTCTAATGGTAATCTTCTATTATGGTTTTGAGGATATGGAAAATGTTGGAATAGGTTGAGGAGATGACTTCTTTGTCAATTTTGTCATTGACGGGATTGTTTTCTAGATGGATATATATGGATTCAGAAAGGAGACGCTTCTCAAGGTTGGGTTCAGTGGAGAGGATGGAGAAGTTTTGGAAATCAAATTTATGTCCGTCCGTGATAGCGTGTCTAGAAAGTGCGGTTTTAATGTCTCTGTTCTTAATGTTGTATTTGTGTGTTGTGAGTCTGCTATGAATGCATTCATACAATTCATGCAACTGTATTCTCTTGGATACCATATACATGTATATTTATTTATATTGCTATTATTATACTATATATATATATATATATATATATATATATATATATATATATATATATATATATATATACATATACATATATATATATATACATATACATATATATATATATATATATATTTATATTTATATTTTCAAGCATATAGGTACTCATATTTATGTTAATGTTTCTAGCCTTTTTTTTTTTTTTTTTTTTTTGTTTGTCCTTACCATTGTTATACCATATATGTTTTTACAGCCCTAAAGATGGCTTGTATAGCAAGCCGAAACGTTGGCGGCAATAAATATACATTTTAGCAAATAAAATGTGTTTTATTGAATAAGAACACTGACCGAAACCCCGACGATCAACGTTTCCTACTTCCGAACGGTCAACCATATCTTCTCAACTGTTAATAAAGTATTTTATTCTAACCCTTCCTTAACTCCAAACGTAACAAAAATTTCAACATATTAGTTTTAATGAAAGTAGAACATGCAGAAAATGTTTCAACTGAATCCCATAATTCTAAGTACCCAAACCAAAAACGGTATTCAAAAATTATTTTTCACATTTTCTCGAAAACGGTTAAAGCTATCGCATTGAAAATGGTTTCATTCGTTTTCCTAGCCCACGAAGCCTATAAAACGAGTACCTACAAGCTTATGAACTCAAAAACGTAAGCGTTACGATTTTTTTTTGCGCGAATTTCGCCCCAAACGCTATCTTCCGGTGGGCGGATTCTGGTGGTTAACGAACTTGACCTTTCAAATTGGAAGAAGGATTTTTGTACCAAATTTCATCACAATCGGACCATTAGGGAAGCCAGAAATGAGCGAACAGACCAATACATATATATATATATATATATATATATATATATATATATATATATATATATATATATATATATACAAATTTGAACCACCGTTATTTTCGGTCTCTAGGGGTTCTGAAACGCGAAATTTTCTAGTCGGCACTTCCGGATTGTTTCATTGTATCAACCTTATAAGCGGGGTTCCTCCCTATGGGGGAGGGAGGAACCGCGCTAAAAACAGAATGCGTTATTGGCCGTCCAGAAAATATCTTCTATCAATGGGGTTAGCGAATTAAATTACAGTTATTAGCGCGGTTTCTCCCTCCCCCATAGGGAGGAACCCCGCTTATAAGGTTGATACAATGAAACAATCCGGAAGTGCCGACTAGAAAATTTCGCGTTTCAGAACCCCTAGAGACCGAAAATAACGGTGGTTCAAATTTGTATATATATATATATATATATATATATATATATATGTATATATTTATATATATATATATATATATATATATATATATATATATATATATATATATTTGTCTGTTCGCTTATTTCTGGCTTCCCTAATGGTCCGATTGTGATGAAATTTGGTAGAAAAATCCTTCTTCCAATTTGAAAGGTCAAGTTCGTTAACCAGCAGAATCCGCCCACCGGAAGATGGCGTTTGGGGCGAAATTCGCGCAAAAAAAATCGTAACGCTTACCTTTTTGACTTCATAAGCTTGTAAGTACTCGTTTTATAGGCTTCTTGGGCTAGGAAAACGAATGAAACCATTTTCAAGGCGATATCTTTAACCGTTTTCGAGAAAATTGGAAAAATAGTTTTCGAATACCCTTTTTGGTTTGGGTACTTAGAATCATGGGATTCAGTTGAAACATTTTCTGCATGTTCTACTTTCATTAAAACTAATATGTTGAAATTTTTGTTACGTTTGGAGTTTAGGAAGGGTTAGAATAAAATATTTTATTAACAGACATAAAAAGTTTCGGTAACTTTGTATACTTTCCTTAATATTTCGAAAAAGGTTGAGAATCTTGCGAAACGTAAGATTACCATTAGAAAGCTTACTAAATGATCTACAAAAATGGTCTGATGAAAGTTTTGTTTAGGCGATGTCAATCGGAGAAATAAGTGCTTAGAACTTTAAAGTAATTGATTTCGCTTATTCGAACTGTTCTTTTTGTCTTGGATTTTGGTACTTAGAATTATGGGATTCAGTTGAAACATTTTCTGCATGTTCTACTTTCATCAAAACTAATATGTTAAAATTTTGGTTACGTTTGGAGTTAAGGAAGGATTAGAATAAAATATTTTATTAACAGACATGAAATGTTTTGGGAGCTTCGTATACATTCCCTAATATCTCGAAAACGGTTATTTTACGGTTAGGAATATTGGCAAACGGAGGGTTACCATGCGAAAGCTTACTAAATGCTCTACAAAAAAGATTCTGAAACAATTTTTGATTAGGCTATGTCAATCGGAGAAATAAGTGCTTAAACTTTGAAGTAATTTATTTCGTTTATTCGAACGGTTCTTTTTGTTTGTTTTTATTCTTTGTTGTTATATCAGGCTGTACCGTATGAAATGTCAGTTTTGGATTTGCCGATTTCCTTCAAATGTCTTGAAAATGTCGAGGCTCCTACTCCGAGTTCTTTGGCATATTCCCTAGTGTTTTCAATTGCTTATAGTAGTCAAATTTATTTGCCAATAAAACAGGATAAGTATTTTATAAAATTATTTTTTTTTATTTTTTATTTTTTTTATTTATTTATGAGCATCCATGCGCATCTAAGGCGTTTCGCTCCAAACAGTTATTGCATATATACATCTAAAAACAAATGGTATACATCCAAATATATATACACATACACACATACATACATATACACACACATATATATATATATATATATATATATATATATATATATATACATATATAAACATATACATACATATACATACATACATACATACATACACACACACACATTTATATATATATTACATCTATCATAATACATCTATAAACAAATTATATGTAGAAATGACAATATATTCACATCTAAAAACGAATAGTATATACAAATGACAATATATATACATCTAAACATCTAAAGACAAATGGTATACATATATACATTTAAAAACAAACAATACGTATATATATATATATATATATATATATATATATATATATATATATATATATATATATATATACTAGCTGTTACCCGGCGTGCCATGCTACAGCTACTTTCTGCATATAGAAAAGCCTAAATAAATTAGAAACCAAATAAGTATTATTAAAATCAAATAACACGAATCTGTAACTGTGTCTGTGAACCCGTGACCTCCCAACTGGGAGTCCTAGACGACCTAACCTATAACCCCCCCCCCCCCCCCCCCGTATCAAGACATACATGTATGCCAAGTTTGGTAAAAATCGGTCTAACAGTGAGGATTTTTATTTTTTTAAAAAAAAGCACATACATACAGCAGCTGGTAGACGTTTTTGACCTGGCCTATGACACTCCCCTGATCAAGACCAACCTGTGTGCCCAGTTTGATCAAAATCTGTCAAACGGTGTGGGCTTGTATAAAGAACAAACATACTGACAGACAGATGGTAGCCGTTTTGACCTAGCCTATGGCAATCGCCGTATCAAGACCTACCATTATTCCAAGTTTGGTCAAAATCGGACGAACGGTGTGGATTTGTATAAGGGACAAACATACAGACAGACAGCTGGGAGACGTTTTTGACTTAGCCTACGACACTCCTCAGATTAAGATCCACATGTGTACCGAGTTCAGTCAAAATCGGACGAACGGTGTGGATTTGTATAAGGAACAAACATACAGACAGACAGCTGGTAGATTTTTTTGACCTAGCCTAGGAGATTTTTCGTATCAAGACCTACCATTATTCCAAGTTTGGTCAAAATCAGTCAAACGGTGTGGATTTGTATAAGGAACAAACAAACAGAAAAACAGACAGACACGTGATTTTTATATATATATATATATATATATATATATATATATATATATATATATATATATAAAAACAAATGGTATTATTTATATACATCTGGTTGATCAATCGGATTATACAATTAGACATAGTTACTAATTCATTAATTACATGTTATCGTTCTTTACAGTTTACCAAGTGGCGTAATACCTTCCTTATGTTTTTTATTGCAATTGTTTGAATATAGTATTGAGATGGGGTAAAAAAAAAAAAATGGGGGGGGGGGGGTGAAAGTGTTTAATTTTTCCATACATATTAATAGTTTTGAGGTGTGTAAGGATTGCTGGTATGTGTGGACTGCTGTCAGTAAGTAATTCGGTCATGTCATACGGTAAGTCTAGATTTTGACGTTGTCGGCATTCTGTTAGTATGTGTTTTACGGTTAGTTCGGTGTTACAGATTTTACATGTAGGCTTTTCTTTTTTAGTCATTAAGTACTCGTGTGTTATTCGTGTATGTCCAATTCTGAGTCTAGTTAGTACTACTTCTTCTCTTCTGTTTTGTCTGTGACTGGAAGGCCATTCCGCGATGTTCCGTTTTATTTGTCGCAGTTTGTTGATAGGTTTGTCCAGTCATTTTGCCATTTGTTTGTGATTTGGTGTTTAGCCTGTCTCGTAAGGTCTTGGTAAAAAATGTCTAGTGGTTGAATTGTTAAGTCTTGAGTAGCCAATTTTGCTTGTTCGTCTGCAGTCGTACTAAGTCCTAGGTCTTCATGTCCTGGCAGCCAATATATTGTTGTATGTATGCCTGAAAGTTGTAAATTGTAGATGTGTTGTTTGATTTGGATTGCTTTGGGATGTTGACTGTATAAGTTCTGTAATATGTGTAGTGAACTGAGAGAATCTGTACAGATGATAATGTTTGTGTGTTGTGATGGAGGAGTGTTAGTGAGGGCAAGAAATATTGCATGGAGTTCAGCTTCTAGTATATTATACAGCGCCGGGAGTTTTTGCTTGTTGATGGTGCCATTTACAATAGCTGCCGATCCAATGCCGTGTTTTGTATTTGAACCATCGGTGTATTCAAGGATGTAGTTAGTTTGTCGATTTAAGAAGTCCAAGAAGTTAGTTTTGTATAAATGTTTGGATAATATGTTTGACTTTTTGTACTTGGAGAGGGATGTGTCTATTGTGAATTTAATGAGCCTTGGAGGAGTGAGTGAAATGGTCTGTTTCTGTATTGGTTCTGTTTGTAGATTTGTAATCTCCTCTATTTCGAAGCTTCTTATAGCAAGAGGTCGGGCATGCTTGTTATTTATTTGGTATTGATTAATATTAGAGTTTTCTATGATATCCCTTGTGCAGGATGGCTGAGGGAGAGACTTAATTTTGTAGTAATACTTTGCAATTAAGTATTTTCTTCGGATCTCTAGTGGAGGTTCTACTGCCTCTACGTTCAGGCTGCATATTGGGCTTGATCTGAAGGCACCCAGTGCTAGACGTAGTCCTGTGTTTGATATTGTGTTAAGCATTTTCAGTGTAGTGGGCTTGGCAGATGAGTATGCTACGCATCCATAATCCAGAAGGGACCTGGTGTAACATCGATAGAAGAATAGCAGTACTTTTCTGTCTGCACCCCATTTAGTGTTTGCTAGAACTCTCAAAATATGCAGAGATTTTTTACATTTAACGAGAAGTTCTTTTAAGTGGGGAACCTATGTGAGGTGTTTGTCAAAATGAATTCCTAAAAATTTTATTGTTGTTGTTTTTGTAATGTCTGTATCGTACATAGTAAGTTGGTAGTCTATGTTCCGTCTTTTCTTTGTAAATAATATAGATTTTGTTTTGGTTGTCGAGAACTTCATACCTGTTTTGTCGTTCCACAGTGTAAGTGTATTGATTGCGTTCTGTATTCGGTCTTGGGCTTGTTCAGTGGATTTTGAAGTGTAGAATATTAAAAGATCGTCAACATACAGGCTATATTCAATGTCAGGGGGTATGTATTCGACAATTGTATTCATTCCAATGATAAATAGGGTTGTACTTAGTACGCCCCCTTGAGGTACTCCCGTCTCTAGTTGATATATATCGGAGAAACAGTTGCCATTCCTTACTGTGAAAGATCTTCTAGAGAGAAACCCAGCAATAAATGCCAAAGGTTTTCCTCGTATTCCCCATTCAGAGAGTTGTTTGAGGATAACATCTTGCCGGATTGTGTCAAAGGCTTTGTTTATGTCAAATGAGACTGCTAGGAGGGATTTTTTTATTTGTAAATGCGTTAAGAATAGAGTTTTCTAGTCTTACGATGTGGTCGGTTGTCGAATGATTTGTCCTGAATCCACATTGGAATTTAGAGAGGAGACCTTGTGACTCAATATACCATAGTAGCCTTTTGTTGAGCATTTTTTCAAATAGTTTGCAGACGCAGCTTGTCAGGGAAATCGGTCTGTAACTGGAAGGGTCAGGTTTTGTTTTGTTTGGTTTTAGTATAGGTATAATTGTGCTATGTCTCCAACAGTCAGGGTAATTTCCTGTGTTATAGATATTATTGAAAATTTGTAGTAGTTTGAATTTTGTATTCTGAGGTAAATATTTGATCATGTCATTCGTGATTTTATCAGGTCCTGGGGATGTTATCTTAGAGTTCGTTAGAGCATAAGTTAGTGCGTCAAATGAAAAGGGTTCGTCTAAAGGTGTAGTAACGGAAGGAGTGGATAAGAGTGTCATATCATGATAGTTGTGTTCAGGTAACTGTATGTCAGGCGGTTTTGAGATGTTAGTATAGTATTCAGCAAGATGGCCGCATATTTGTTTAGGGTCAGTGATAATCGAGTCTTGTATTTTAAGCCCAGATATGTATGTGCTTTCTTTTTTGTGTGAGATTCGTCTCATTCTGTCCCATATTACTTTTGAAGGAGTGTTTCTGTTGATGGATGATACAAATTCGATCCAGCTTTGTTTTTTACTCTCCACAATTACGTATCGGGCAACCGCTTTGGCTTTTTTATACTTTATTAAATTGTCGCTTGTAGGGCTGCGTCTAAATGCGTTTAGTGTCTTACGTTTTTCTTTTACGGCTTGCCTACATTTCTCATTCCACCAAGAGACTGGCTTGAGTTTTTTAATAGGGTTTGTTTTAGGGATTGTTAGGTCTGCAGCAGATATTATTTTGTTGTTGAAATCGTTTATAGTATTTATGGTGTTCGAGTTTTCAGGCTCTGTAAAATATTGTTGAAATGTGGTCCAATCAGCTTTTTTAGTGTTATATCTTGGAGTCGAAAGGTAAATTTCCGACGTGTAATCTGTGTTAATGAGGATGGGAAAATGGTCGCTGTTCATCGGGTCATAGTTTACTTTCCAGTCGAATTTTGTGTGTACGTCGGGTGTACAAGTAGTTATGTCGATATTAGAGTATGTTCCTGTTCGTGCGCATAGGTGGGTGTGAGAGTCATCGTTAAGAGGGATTAGATCGTTATTATCCAGTACCTGTTCTATTACTCGACCTCTAGTATTAGTTATTGTCGAATTCCAGGACGTACTAAGAGCGTTAACGTCACCTAGTAGCATGACTGGTCGAGGGAGTTGAGAAATTAGGTCGTGTAAGTCGGTAGGGTCAATACGTCCGCTTGGTGGTAGGTATATATTACATATTGTTATGCGAAAAGGGATGTACACAGCTACTGCTACAGCCTGTAGTGTAGTACGGATAGTAAGGCGCTCACTGTGTATAGTGTTCCTCACAAATGTGCATACACCTCCTGAAGCTTTTCCACCAAGTGTGTAATCTAGCCTGTATGTTGAGAACCCTTTTAGTGTAATATGTCTAACTGGTGTTGTGTGTGTCTCTTGTAAGGCTAAGATGGCTGGCCTGTTTCTACTTATCAGATATTTCAGATCATCTAGATGTCTTTGCAAGCCATTTAAGTTCCATTGAAGAATCATAGCATAATAGAGAAGGAGGTAATACAAGTCTATTCAAGTAAATCAAACAGAATGTTTTATGAGAAGGAAAAGGACATATGAAGATGATTTCTAAGTGCTGAAAATAGCTGAGCACAAAGGATGGCAGTTCCAATAGTTTTGCTAGATCTTGTACGGATTTATGTATAAGAAAAATACGTTTATTTAGAATATTTAGTTCTTTCGTATGTTGATTTATAGTTTTTGAATTATTTTTCCTTAAAAAACGCCTGAATAGCCATTTATTTGTTAAGAACTGAGTAAAATTAGGTATGTGAGTTATTGAGGTACAAATGTGGTATAGTAAAATTATATGATGTGCTGTTATGATGTAAATATGGGGAGAGAATCGTGCGGTTAGTGTTAGTTTTGGGGTATAATTTAAATGTACCGGATGAATCTTAGCTTTTCTAATAAATTTAATAAATGTTTTTGGTTGAAGTATATGCTTCACCATTTCCAGATATTTAGGACCATATGGGATTTGTGTCATTTTGGTTTTATCACGGATTATGTGCAAGTAATATGAATTAAAACAAATCATGTGATAGATTCATTGATTATTTATATCCTGCCGTTTATCTCTTTTTTTAGCTCTCCTAGTATTTAAAGTCTCAGTTTTGGTCTGAATTTTACCCTGTGCAGATTTTAATCGTGTAATAGGAGTATTGTAATGTAAAATAGGTGAATTAAAGGAAGGTATTAAATCAACATGGTTACCTGCTGATTTTGTTGGAGAATTCTTGTCTTCATGATCAGTGGAAGAAGTTTGTTGCTTAGCTGCTTCTAGATCTGCTGTACTTCCATCAGACTGGTCTGCTTCTTCGGTTTGAGTTTCAGCTGCGGATGTCCATGGATGAGTTGGTTTCAGAGAAACTTCTTTCACGGATGTAGTTGGGTACTTCTTTAGGCAATTCTCTTCCATCTTCTTCACTATGGTTAACATTTGAAGTTGGAGAGGTTTTAAAAATTCCCCAATTTTCACGGATATCATTTATATTTGAATCGTTTAAATTAGCTGTATTGTTACTGACTGCTGTTTTAGCTGCGTAACCAGTAGTTGTTGGCTTGGTTGATCGTTGCTTTGCTTCTCTGTAAGAAAGTCTCTCGAGAGACATTAGTTTGTATATTTCTACTTCTTTCTTGTAGACTGGGCACCGATTGTCCTTACTAGAGTGTTCCTGTTTGCACAGGCTACATTGCAGTTTATTGCAAGGACCGTCGTGCTTAATCTCAGAGCAATGTACACATATCGTCTCCTTCGAACAGTTCTTGGCTGGGTGGTGAAGGTTCCAGCAGTTGTAGCATCGAAGGGGGTTCTGTATGTATGCTCTGATGGGCACTATAAGGTAGCGGATTTTGATTTTTTCTGGCAAACGTTCTCTATTAAAGGTGGCAACGAAAATAGTTCTATGTGGTGCTTTCTTACTTTTGAATCGTCTAATGTGAGTTATGTTTTCATTCCTCAATTCATACTCTATTTCCCTATCTTCTAGGTAGTCAATTTCCTCACAAGAGAATACACCCTTTATAAAATTCAGTGATTTATGAGGATGAACAGTTATGTTGTGTTCGTTGAACGTTTTTGCTTGGCATATTGTGTTAGCTATCTTAGTATTAGGACAGTTTATGAGTAACGTTCCTAACTTTCTGTTTTTTGTTACTTGTATGTTTTTTCCGAATCTAGATAGCCATTTGTCTACAATAAATGGACTAATGGTGTTAAATGACACATTTGGAGATGACGTGATTTTTATAGTAAGAAATCTGATGAACGGTAGATTCGTAAAGTTCTTACTTACATTGTTAAGGTTCGTTCCGTTCAAAGCCATTTCTTCTTCTTTGTTGAGTGTTTTTAGGTCACAGATAGAAGCGTAGTACCTGCTCGAAGTTGATCCTCTACGTAGTAAAGTCTACCTGTCGGCGTTTCACACAAAGGCACCGAACAACAAGTAATATAGGCTCTGGAGAATAAATATCTACCCGGCGGCGTTTAACACAGAAACACTGATGTTAGGACTAAGCCGAGAGACATGTCCTAGTCGAAGGGACTATACCTGGTCTCCAATACGGAAAAGCCGACACAAAGGTACTACTGACGGAGAGCTCCCTGGCACAACCTCTCTCGTCGGAAGCTACCTCAAGACTCCTTATAAAATTAGAAACGATATTTTATTTTTGCGGAATCTTGGGATTCTCAGATGCCGTATGAATATCTATTAGGCCCCCTTCGTATATTTTCCTTAATATCTCGAAAAGGGTTAGGATATCGTGGCAAGTGAAATATAACAGTTCGAAAGCTTACTGAATTCTCCAATAAAAATGTTTTGAAGAAATGTTTGATGGAGTTTCGTTTATGTAAACGGATCTATTTGTGTGTTTCCCGCAGTTTTTGTTTTCACTTCTCGTTATTTTTGTACTTGCTTATAGCAGTCAAATGTATTTGTCAGTAAACAGGATACGTATAATTAGAAGTAATATTTTGTTTGTTAGAATTCGAAGATGCCGTATGAATATCAAGATTAAAGTACTGGTGTTGAATTGTTCTAAGTATTCCCTATTTTCATCTGTTGCCCATAGTTTTTTATTGTTAGTAGTTCTTTCTTATTGATTATAGAATATAAATCTATTTGCCTATAAAACAGGATACGTAAAATTAGTAACAATATTTTGGAGATTTCTGAGCGAAATGCCTTTAAGATTTTCTACCACCACGAACGGCGTTTTCCCTCTATTTTTATCCACTAGATAGGCTTTATTTGGCATATTATTCTATATATGTTTTATTTAGCAGGGGATTCTGATGAAATGTCGTGTTTTTGCTGTGGATTTTAATTACGATGTGTCTAAGATTGGGTAACATTACCGAGTCTACATAGTTAAGAACCGACGACGGAGGTTGACTTCTTGCTATGATTTAGTCTACATATCTATATTAAGTCCTAAATCCAAAAAATTAACTTCACAACGGTTAGATACTATGAGGGAATAGGGAGTGGGTTCACTGCCCGTACAAACATAAGGTCCGCAGGAAATTTACCTGCTAAGAGTTAATCCTCAAGAGCTGTAAATATACCCCAGGTATCTGCCGACACAAATACAAAGCCTAGGCGGAGAGCACCACAAAAACACAGATCCAAACATAGGTTATATACTAAATATTCATAAAGACTACTTAGTTGTAACCCGATTCATCAATTAGCAATACATAGTTTTCAACAGAGTTTATATACTAAATATTCATAAAAAGTATTTAAGTAGAAAAAAAAACAAGATTCATCAAGACTTGTTTTTGGTCCATTTGTATCTACTCCATAGACTTAATTAGGTATAATTCTATATATTACAGTAGAATCCCGATAATTCGTATCATCAGGGGACTGACAGTTTAGTACAAATTATCGGGAATACCAATTATCGGGAGTACAAAATAAAAAAAAAAATAAATAAAAACATTTGAATGCTAACATGCGTTTATTAAGAAAACCATACATGTCTGGTAAGAATCAAGACTATGCAATAAATTACTTTTACTAAATGATACATACGATATATATATATAAATAGTCAACAAGTAAACATCTTTGCTAGAAAAAATCTGTAATTTTTTTTTGGCACAACCCTTGCATTCGTGTATTGTCAATTGCTCTGTCAAGAGTGTTCAGAGCAAAAAAAACCTCATTACCAACATCTGATTTCGCCAAAAAATGGCGCACATTGTTGACGTATTGTTTAGCATCCTTGGCATTAATTATTGGTACGTCATCTTCATCTCCCTCTCCCTCTTCACCGTCAACGTCCTCAGATGGAGCTAAAATTTCTTCGTCGGTCAACATTCCCGCTACTGCCAGGCCGTCGTCAAAATGGACGAATTCTTCGTATGTTATGTGATTTTCCTCATTTTGTGAAAGGCGATCCCATTCTAAAAGACTTTCAACGTCTTGTTCTGCATCATCTGTAAACGGAAGTTCCTCTTTGCTAAAACCACAGGCTCGAAAACAGTTTTTTATTGTGGTCTCGCTAACGTTTTGCCATGCCTTGTCAGCTATGTTCATAGCTGAAAATAAAGTAATTTTATGATCCAGTCCATCCTGGATTCTGTCAAGAAGTTGCATCACTATTTCCTTGCGGTAAAACGTTTTGAAAGTTTCAATTATGCCCTGGTACAGAGGCTGCAACTTAGAAGTTGTATTGGCGGGTAAAAACACAACTTTAACATTGCTGAGAGAGGGAATTGAATAGTGGGCCGAACAATTATCGATGAAAAGCAAAATTTTTCGCTGTTTTTTTCCTCATATCTACATTGATTAATTGTATCCATTCGTTAAACAACTCTCCCGTCATCCATGCTTTTTTATTTGCACGAGAGGTCATTGGAAATGATTTTATGTTTTTAAAACACCTTGGTTTGGCCGACTTACCTATCATGAGTGGTTTTAATTTCTCCGATCCATCCATACTGGCTGCCAACAGTATTGTTACACGTTCCTTACTATTTTTTCCGCCATGGCATTTTACTTCCTTGAAACACATAGACCGATCAGGGAGACATTTATAGAACAGGCCCGTTTCGTCGGCATTGAATATGTTTTTATTGTCATAAGGTTCAATTTTTTTTTTAATTCATCCTTCCACTTTGAACAAACGTTATCTGACACAATTGCACTCTCCCCACTAAGCTTCTTAAATTTTATGTTGTGTCGTTTTTTAAATCTGTCGAGCCATCCATCACTAGCACGAAAGTCTTCAATACCCATTTTTTCTGCAAAAACTCGGGCTTTTTCCCTTAAAATATTTCCTCCAACTGGTACATTTGAATTTCTTGCTTGCGCGAACCATTGTTTTACCTTATCTTCAAGTTGTGGATAGTCGCCAGTCTTGAAGCGTTTTATTTTGCTGTCCGATGATTGGGATGTAATTTTATCTTTGTTCTTTAAAATCGATGTTATTGAGGAACGAGGGACGTTAAAACGTTTCGATACATCAATTTGTTTACAACCATTAGCGACGGCGTTTATAATTTGTTGTTTCTCTTTAATAGAGAGGCTAACATTTTTTGGGCGCATGGTAACTTATCACAACGGTATCAGAAACGAGACTGAATTGTAGAAAGGAAAGAAACTTTGTAAGAAAAGGGCAATGGAATTCCTAAACCTTTCCCTTCCAGTGAAAAAAGTTCGAATTTCATACGAGAGTTCATAGAAAAGTTGTCTCTCTCACTCGCTCTCCCCTTTGTATCTGTAAAAACAGTAGGAATTACGTGGTTTTCTCGGAAAATTATCTCGCGCTCATTCTGCTCTCTGGTCTCCCATTGGCCTCTCTCCCCCTCTTGCAAACAGTACGAATTAACGAGTTGTTTAGCACTGGAAATACGAATTATAAGACGTTTTTAAGTGACCTCGAACATAAAATTGATACGAATTACCGAGGGGTCATTTATACCACATATCGGGATTTTCTCTAAGGACCGGCAAGTTTGTAAGAATTATCCGGAAATACGAATAATCGGGATACAAAATATCGGGATTCCACTGTATTCTATTTTAGGTATTATTCTATATATTGACTCGTTATTCTTCAAGACTTGTTATTTGTCCTTCTGTATCTACTAGATAGGCTTTATTCGGCAAATTATTAGAAAGCTTATTAAATGCTCTAAAAAAAAGGTCCTAATGAAAGTTTTGATTAGGCGATGTCAATCGGAGAAATAAGAGCTTAAAACTTTAAAGTAATTGATTTCGCTTATTCGAACTGTTCTTTTTGTCTGTTTTTTATTCCTTGTTATTTTTTAATTGCATATAGTTGGATAATGTATTTGAAAATAAAACAGGTTAAGAAAAATAAGAAAAAAAAATTTATGTTAGAGATATGGATTTCCAAGATATAGCTTTTCAACTGCCTAGCGTCCTTCCTAGAGAGGGTTGTTTGTCTTTGATTTTGGTACTTAGAATTATGGGATACAGTTGAAACATTTTCTGCATGTTCGAATTTCATCAACACTAATATGTTGAAATTTTTGTTACGTTTAGAGTAAAGGAAGGGTTAGAATAAAATATTTTATTAACAGACAAAAAAAGTTTTGGTAACTTTGTATACTTTCGTTAGTATCTCGAAAACCGTTGACAATCTTGTGAAGCGGAAGATTACCATTCGAAAGCTTACTAAATGCTCTACAAAAAAGGTACTGAAGAAAGTTTTAATTAGGCGATGTCAATCGGAGAAATAAGTGCTTAAAACTTTAAATTAATTGATTTCGTTTATTCGAATGGTTCTTTTTGTCTGTTTTATTCCTTGTTATTTTTTAATTGCTTATAGTTGGATAATGTATTTGACAATAAAACTGGTTAAGTAAAATAACAAAAACAATTTATTGTTAGAAATATAGATTTCCAGGATTCCAGGTAAGATTGTAAATCATGACCTTTCAAGACTTTACTACACACAGGAATGACGTTAGTGGCCTTAAGGGTTGACACGCCATTATAATAATTAATTAAAAAAAAAGACGGGTGGAACCAAAATAATAACTGCTTCTATTTTAATCTTTCCAAATTAGACTAGGGATATGAACGGAACCGCGCTAAGATGATGCAGTTCCTGCGAGACGGACTTTTTTATCTATTAAAGGAAATTTTATCTATTTTATGATGGCATAAAGAGAATTCAACTGTCTTTTTTTTTCTTTTTCTTTTTTCTCTTTACGGCGCATCGACAAATCTTGGCCATTAGCGCCGGATTTAACTGTCTTGAACAGTTTTTGAGTAATCTTTTCTCATTCAATAAAAAATATGTCTACCTTAAAAAAACAGAAAATTTGACATAGCTCCTTTACCAGAGCTGGGCATTATTCAATAAATTTTTTATTCAATGATCATTCAAATAATTTTTGATTGAATAATAATTTATTCATTGATTACGTTATTCACACTGAATTTTTTTTTTATTCTATGAATAACAGGGTTGGATCATTATTCAATAAATTTTTATTGAATAAGAATTCATGGCGCTAATGGCCAAGATTTGTCGATGCGCCGTTAAAAAAAAAAGAAAACAGAATTCATTCATTTATTCATTGACTGTTTTTTTTAATGTAAAAATCACGTGTCTGCCTGTCTGTTTGTTCTTTATACAAAACCAGACCGTTTGACCGATTTTGACCAAACTCGGCACACAGAAGAGAAGAGAACAGAAAAGATAGTGATCCTGAAATCTTATCTAAATAATTAGTTCACGTATGATAGTAAAACGTAATTAGGCATTATAATTTTTTTTTTAAATAATGGCTATTGTAATCCTATCATTAGAATTTAATTTTCATGGCAATCATTGGAATATTCTTTTAGCACTTTCCTCCGAAGGAAAGTAGCTATTGAGGTTGGACTCATGACGGAATTTTTGAAAAATTTCTTCAAATCTTTATCGATCCTACCTAGTAGACACCGAAAATGACCCCCGTTAAAATTTATATATATCTATATATATATATATATATATGCATATATATATATGTGTCTGTTAACACGATAGCGGCCAGAGTTTTTGTTTTTTCGTCACGAAACTTGGTATATAGCATTCAATTAGCAAACGATTGAACGAGTTCGTTAACCACCAAAGTCGGTCCACCGGAAGGGGGGGTTTACCCCGAACCCAAAACACTAATTTGACTATGTCAGCCGTAATATTTGTTATATTTCAACGAAACTCGGTATTCGTAGTGGTAATATAGTGAGAAAAGGGAGATATAAAAATGAACTAAATCGGTTCATTAGAAGGGGGGGTTTACTCCGGACCCACAATACCAATTCGCCACTACCAGCCGTGATTTTTGGTATATTTCGATGAAACTCGGTATTCGTAGTGGTAACCCACAGGTAAATAACTGTTGTAAAAATAAACTAAATCGGTTCATTAGGAGGGGGGGTTTACCCCGGACCCACAATACCAATTCGCCACTACCAGCCGTGATTTTTGGTATATTTCGACGAAACTCGGTATTCGTAGTGGTAATCTACAGGTAAATATGTGTTGTAAAAATAAACTAAATCGGTTCATTAGAAGGGGGGGTCCCAAATTCTTAATATACTCATACCGGTCGTAATTTCTGCTGTATTGTAACGAAACGCGGTATACGTCGTGGGTAACTCATGAGAAAGAAGTGTTGTAAAAATGAGCTGAATCGGTCAATCGGAAAGCGGGGGATTAATTTGTAATATATTTCAATAGAAAAGCCCACCAGACGTAGGTTCACAAAGCCGCCGCAAGGAGCGCTTTCTACCACTAGAGTGACTGTATCCTGTTCCTGCGTTAGATCAAAATACGATAATATGAGTTTTTTTTGTATTTATTACGTAGTGTAATAGGTACCATGTGTAAACATAACTCTGGAAGCAAATTATTAATTGATCAGTTACTCATTACAAATTTAAAAGAGAACTATTCATGTTTTTATTTTATTTATGTAGGATATTTTAAGCAAATTGTTGTTCTGGAAAGCAATCTACACTACCCAAATTCTGAGGAAAGTGCTTAGTTATGCAGCTCCTGCGTGACGGACTTTTTTACTGTTACAAGTAAATGTTCACTTTTTATAACTTGAATTATGTGTTCGTTTATTGAACATTATACTTATCAATTTATTATTATGAGTTTAAAAAGTAATTTGTGATATTTGGGTTGAAGAAAAAAAGTAGGTACATTTTTCTTTTTTGACCAGTATTTTACCCAAAACATATTTTTTAAAGATTTCCTTAATGTAAATAATGAATGTGAAAGTTTGTCCTGTAAGAAAAATAAGAGTTACTTAATTCAATATAACCTCCAACATCCTGAATTCATTTCATTATTATCCATTATGAATTTCCGTCATTATATAAAAATTATTATCAACCAGGCATCTTCAATTTTTACAATGTAGTAGTTACTTGCTTTTAAAAATAATATTTTATTTCAAAATTAATTATTATTATTTTATATTAAATGTGCACATTGTTTTAAATGAATACAAATAATGAATGAAGAAGAAAAAATAATTAATTATTCATTAAACTAGCTGTTACCGGGCGTGCTATGCTACCCTACTTTCTGCATCTAGAACAGCTACAATAAATTAACTTAAATCTCTAACTCTTCGGGTTCACAGTTTCGAACCTGTGACCTCCGAACTGAGTCCTAGACAAGTTTTACCTTGCCTATAACACCACCGGATCACGACCTACTTGTGCGCCAAGTTTGGTCAAATTCGGTCAAACGGTGTGGATATGAATAAGGAACAACCAGGCAGACAAACAGATAGTACACGTTTTTGACCTAGTCTATGACACTCCCCGTATCAAAACCTACCGGAGTGCCAAGTTTGATCAAAATCGGTCAAACGGTGTGAATTTGTATAAGGACCAAACATACAGACAGACAGCTGGTTGACGGTTTTTGACCTAACCTATGACAATCCCCCTATCAAGAAATACATGTGTTCCAAGTTTGATCAAAATCGGTCAAACTGTGTGTATTTGTATAAATAACAAACATACAGACAGACAGCTTGTAGAGTTTTTGACTTAGCCTATGATACTCCCCGTATCAAGACGTGCCAGTGTGCCCAAATTGGTCAAAATCGGTCAAAAGGTGTGAATTTGAATAAGGAACAAACATACAGACATACAACTGGTAGAGGTTTTTGACCTAGTCTGTGACAATCCCCCTACCAAGAAATACATGTGAAATTTTTTGTTGGAAATGATGTCTAGAATCGCCTCCTAGGGTTTGGCTACTTAGACCTGAATCACCCTGTATATACAAATTTAAACCACCGTTATTTTCGTTCTTAAGGGGTTAACGAAACGTAAAATTTTCTAGTCTGCACTTCAGAATTGCGTCATGAAGTCAACCTTATAAACGGGCTTCCTCCCAATGGAGGTAGGGAGGAACCCGCTAATAGGTTGATTCATTATTTTATATCTCGAGTTTGGAAAGTGATATCGACATTATTATTTCACTAATTCATTTGTTTTAGAGAGAAGATTAAACGAATAATACAATTTTTAAAGAATAATTTGTTATATATTTTTTTTAAAACGCGTCTGCTCCTAGTCCATTAGTGCCGGGGAAGCATGGCTGACAGCGACCTTTCCTCCTTATAATTAGAAAAGACACAGTGATCTAGACTCAATGAGTAAATCCTAATTTTCTTTCTCAGCTTCCCTTTTATTTTTTCAATTACAAAATAAAAAGAATATCACAATATGTAGCAAAAATATGTATTTACGGTATAATATGTAAAAATATGGATTTTTGACAAAATATGTAAAATAAAAACCTATTAAATGCTTAAAATAACTTAAAACGTGCAGAATTACGATTTAGGAATCGTAAAAAAAATTATATATTAATACAATAACATCCCTTCCCTATTAATTATTATAGTAAGTCTTACATAAAAGGCGAATAAAAGAAAAGAAAGAAAAAAAATACATCGACAATTTTAAAAGTTCCTACAATAGGCTTCCTTGCGGAACACACTGACGACTCATAGCCATACCGCTGATGTAGTCCTTTTAATCTCATCATGGTTAGCTCTCATTTCCACAAATGATTCGCGAATCCTTGTGATCAGGTGGTTTATGTCCTAAATGGATACGTTGTACACTTTCGACTTAAGCCAACCCCACGCCTAAAAATCAAGCGACTTCTGATAAGGGTTATTGGCCGGATAATACACAGGCCCAAATCTCCCAATGAACAATATGCTGGATGATGGATGGGGAGATTTCGCCTTGTGCTTTGGCCGGCCGAAAACCCTGATCTGTAGTCGCTCCATTTTTACGTGTGGGATTGGCATAAGTCGCAACTGTACAAATAATCCATTTAGAAGATAAACCACCTGATTGCAAAGATTGATAAAATAACTATATCAAACGCACTTTATCACTCGGTGGTTAATGCCATCAATTCATTATGGTCAGGAGAGCCATAGCCGTAATAACATATATTAATGTTAAATTTCTAATGTGTCATTACCATTGTGTAACATGATAAAATAATATTGAAAATGTTGTAATGTATTTCTGCCAGTAAGTAAAAAAAAAGTCATGATTCAGAACCCATAGTCATGAAATAACGGTGGTTCAAATTTACACACACACAAACATATATATATATATATATATATATATATATATATATATATATATATATATATATATATACAGTAGGGTTCCGATTCACCGAGGTCCGGTCAACCGAGATCCCGATTAACCGAGGTGTCAAGCCTGAGGGGGGGGGGGGGTTGGCTGAAATCCTGACGAGCGTGTCCTATGCGAGGGCGAAATAAAATCGATGTTTTTTCCTGCAAATGTCACATCGATAATCCAGCCCATGGACCAAGGAGTAATTTCGGCCTTCAAACGATACTACAAAAAGAAGCTTTTGTCTGAAATGATATTAGCAGAAGGGGAAGGGTTAATTCAAAAATTACAGAAAATATCTATTAAAGATGTGATTTATATGGCTGCTGATTCATGATATTCTGTAACAAAAAGCACAGTTAATAAAGCCTGGAAAAACCTGTGGCCTCGAATTATCCAAGATAGTCAGACAATTGACGAACCTCCAACAATCAGCAGTTGTGCGATTTGTTAAAAGACCTCAACTTCCCGGATATAATGGATTCCGAAGTTATAGATTGGTTAAACGACGACAAAATAAACAAAGACAGTCCTTACGGGAGATGAAATTATTAATAAGGTAATGAAGTCCAATCCCGAAGAAGATGTTGAAGAAGACGTGGAAACCATTCCCCCAAAAATAAGCCATGAAGAGGGGTTTCAATCTGCTTGACAGATCCCTTCTCTATTTAGAAAGCAGAAGTGATGTACCGCCAAAATGAACTCATGATTCTGAGAAAATGGAGGGACAAAGCTGCTGCCGACAGAAAAAGTTCATTTAGGAAAGCTACAATTAAAGATTTCTTTTTTAAAAAATAATGTCACGGTTTCTGGTATTATTGTTATTACTACATATTATTATTATTATGCATTATTATTATTATTAAATATGTATATAAATATATAGTATGGTTCCGATTAACCGATTATTTCCATTAACCGAGGTAACCTTGGCCCCCATCGACTCGGTTAATCAGAACCCTACTGTATATATATTGGCTGACCCGGAAAACGTTGCATTGCCATATCTAGGCGCACGGTAGTGCGCCAGGCCAAGTTACGGCCTAAGGACACTGTTAGAGACTAAGCAGAATAAGTTGTCAATTATTTATTATATTTTATTCCATTGTTGTATTGTAAGTATCGTAGCGTCTAGCTACAGGGGAATAGTCTGGCAGCTGAGATAGAGATCCTGAGGCGGTTATCAGCCGATCTTTGATCCTCTTCGGGATCACCATTATGTCCCCGATAGGACGGCTGTTTTACCTCCTAGCCTGCAGAGTCCGCCTCCTCCCGGCGCAATATTCGAAAGAGGGCAGCACCTTACGGGCAGTTATCGCCGTTATTATCGCCGATTTGCGAGCTGCCCGCCCTAAGGCAGTACAGCCTTGGCTCCCTTAGGATGAGTCCAGCCTTGAGTCCCTGAGGAACAGTACAGGCTTGAGGCCCTTGGGAGCACCTTACCGCTTGCTGCATTCATTCTCTGGAGGTACACCTTCTTCTAAGCCCCGTCAAGCTCCAATTTTCAACCTGGCGTCAGCGGCTACAGGGAAGACGCAGCATCAACCAGATAAGCGAGACTATAATCCTTTTTTTACCCTCAGCGGCCACTATTCGCCCGATCATCAGCTGTACATGCTTGTATTTTTTATTATTTTCATTCGCACAGAAGTTAATATTTTTTTGTCTTATTTTCAAATCTAACATACTAACCAGTGCCTGCTCCACAAGGAGATATTTTTTTCTTATGCTTTCAAATAAATAATTCAATTTTTTGTCATTCTATATAGTAGATCATTTAGCCTCAATAATAGGCACCTATATGTTCAGCACTATTTCCTCATCAACCTCTTCTATATATATATACATTTCATCAGCAATTTGGTGCTGAGCATTAACATATGGTCCTCTGGGCCGGATAATTTGTAACCAGCATACCGCCTATTTTTTAAACAAATTACTATTATCATATATAAACATATATTTCTAATTTTAGTATTTTTCTTCTATATATATATTTTTTTCTCTTTTTCTATTTGTCTTACATTTCTTTTCAGGCGTTTTTCCTACCAATTTCTTTTCTATTTATTTTCTTAATCCTCATATTGTTTCCTGTTTTAATCCATTTCCTTTTATTTTCAATTATTTTATAAATATCCTTTTCAAATATGGCTCCACTAGTTGTTCCCCCACCAAAAGGCGAGGAAATGTTGGCCAATATAAACATTTATAGGAAGAGGATTAAGAGACTCTTTGAGGATATTACTCCCCTCGGGGAGCTTACTGAACAAGTAAAAGCGGATAGGACTAAAGAGTGTTTGTTTTTAATAAAACTGTCCTTTGCCCAAGCACTCGTATCCGAATTCAATGCCAATTGGGACAAGTTAGAAGCTTGCTTTGTAAAATCCTGTGATCCTAGCGGGTTTCCTACCGATGTCGAGGCTGCACAAAGAACTAGTCTTTTCAATATCATTCACAACGCTGAGGCTTTAAAACTCGAGATCGAGAAAGAAACACTTGCGACTAAGGATACAACAGCTAATACCACTTCCTTTAGTGAAGCCAGAGCTTATTATTTCCTATATACGCCCATGTTACCCTCTCATAACTTTCAACCAGTTAATGATAAAATTATGAAAATTTACACGCGTATTATACTAATAGATGTGAGTAAAATTGGAAAGTTTCATAATTCTACATTGAATAGTTTCTGAGATATAGGCGATGGAAAATCGGATTTTATAGGACTCACTCATCAAAATTATCAGTCACTTCCCAAGGAGTTAGAGACTTGAAATTTTGCAGGGTGATAGATATAAGGGTGTTATTCAAGGCAAAACCCGACAAATCCCGTCTAGTTGAGATTGACTCCACTTCCGGAGGGGGAGGAGGGCAGTTTTGTACTTGCTGTTCCTTCGGAAACCCAACATTCCGTCCGAAACCCATCATGTGGGGTATGAAATGAATCGTCTTTGTATGGATTACCTATATTTTATGTTTTAGGAAACGTATAGACGCATCTTAACATTTTTATAACCTATTATTTACCTATGTACCTACATCAATAAGGCGACATTAGTTGGACTTGAAATTAATAAATTTCAAACAAGGACACAAGTGCATTTCAAAATAATGATGAGACTAGAAGGCCTTATATATATATATATATATATATATATATATATATATATATATATATATATATATATGTGTGTGTGTGTGTGTGTGTGTGTGACTAGAAACTTTCACATTTCAGACCCTATAGATCACGAAAATATAGGTGGCCCAAATTTGTATATATATATATATATATATATATATATATATATATATATATATATATATATATATATATACATATATATATATATATGTATATATTTATATATATGCTTGTCCGTTCGCGCTCTAGCAAGCTCAAAAATGGTCCGATTTTAACGAAATTTGGTACAAAAATCTGTCGTCTGATTTGAAAGGACAAGTTCGTTAACCAGCAGAATCCGCCCACTAGAAGATAGTGTTTGGGGCGAAATACGCGCAAAAAAAATCGTAACGCTTACGTTTTTAGCGCGGTTCCTCTCTCCTCCCATAGGGAGGAACCCCGCTTATAAGGTGTATACAATGAAACAATCCGGAAGTGCCGACAAGAAAATGTCGCGTTTCAGAACCCCTAGAGACCGAAAATAACGGTGGTTCAAATTTGTATATATATATATATATATATATATATATATATATATATATATATATATTTGTCTGTTCGCTCTCTAAGTAGAAGACGAATGGTCCGATTTTGATGAAATTTCGTACAAAAATCCGTCGTCCAATTTGAAAGGTCAAGTTCGTTAACCAGCAAAATCCGCCCACTGGAAGATGGCATTTGGGGCGAAATTCGCGCAAAAAAAATCGTAACGCTTACGTTTTTGAGTTCATAAGCTTGTAAGTACTCTTTTTATAGGCTTCTTGGGCTGGGAAAACGAATGGAACCATTTTCAAGGCGATAGCTTTAACCGTTTTCGAGAAAATTGGAAAAATAGTTGTTGAATACCGTTTTTGGTTTGGGTACTTAGAATTACGGGATTCAGTTGAAACATTATCTGCATGTTCTACTTTCATTAAAACTAATATGTTGAATGTTTTGTTACGTTTGGAGTTAAGGAAGGGTTAGAATAAAATATTTTATGAACAGACATGAAAAGTTTTGGGAACTTCGTATACTTTCATTAATATCTCGAACACGGCTGGGATATCGTGGTAAGTGGATAGAAACTATTTGAAAGCTTACTAAATTCTCTACAAAAATGATTCTAAAACTATTTTTGATTAGGTTATGTCAATCGGAGAAATAAGTGCTTAAAACTTCAAATACGTCTGTTTTGTTCTTATGAACGGGTTTTTGTCGTTCTTTTTGTAATTTTTGTCTCCTTCCCTTCGTTTTTTATTGCTTTTTATTTTTGTAATTTCTTATGTTGGGAAAATTTTGTGTGTAAAACAGGATATGAAAAATGAGACCAATTTTCTGTTGCTAGAAATAATGTAAATTTTGGGAACTTTCATGAATATCTCGAAAACGGTTGAAAATCTTGGTAAACGGAAGAATACCATTAGAAAGCTTATTAAATGCTCTACATAAAAGGTTCTAATGAAAGTTTTGATTAGGCGATGACAATCGGAGAAATAAGAGCTTAAAGCTTTAAAGTAATTGATTTCGCTTATTCGAACTGTTCTTTTTGTCTGTTTTTAATTCCTTGTTATTTTTTAATTGCTTATAGTTGGATAATGTATTCGAAAATAAAACAGGTTCCAAGATTCCAAGACCTTGTAACTAGCGGGACGGTTTCTAGTGTTGCCGACCCTTCCAGGTAAGATTGTAAATCCTACCTTTCAAGACTGGTGGAACCAAAATAATAGCTGTCGGGGTTCGGTCACTGCTACTTCGGTCACCCTTCATCAGGGCTGTAAATACAAGTAGGACATATTTAACACTAATATATGCACATATCTATGTAAATATACCAAACATATATATATATATATATATATATATATATATAATATATATATATTTATATATAAGCATATACACATACACATATACACGCACACATATGTACATATATATGCCCACATACATACACATATGGGGTATGTATTATTAAGTAGCAGTGACCGAAACCGGACAATCCCTACCTTGCATCATCAACGGTCAACGATCCCCTGTCAACAAAATAATAACTGCTTCTATTTTAATCATTCGAAATTAGACTAGGGATAAGAACGGAACCGCGCTAAGATGAGGCAGTTCCTGCGAGTCGGACTTTTGAGTTCATATGCTTGCAGGTACTTGTTTTATAGGTTTC
This sequence comes from Gonocerus acuteangulatus, assembly GCA_946811695.1. NCBI lineage: Eukaryota > Metazoa > Arthropoda > Insecta > Hemiptera > Coreidae > Gonocerus > Gonocerus acuteangulatus. The sequence continues at coordinate 104,753,241 of OX328132.1, forward strand.
TTAACATAAGAAAACGAATGAAACCATTTATAAGGCGATATCTGTAACCGTTCCTGAGAAAAGTGGAATCAATGTTTTTGTAAGTCATTATATTTGTATGAGTACTTAGAATCGCGGGATTCAATTGGAATATTTTCTACAACTTTGAAATTACTCCCAACTAAGATGTTTACATTTAGGTTATATTTGGAGTTAAGGAAGTATGCGAAAAAAATTATTTTATTAATAGACATGAAAAGTTATCGGATCTTCATACATTTTTCGTAAATATCTCGATAACGGTTGGAAAATCGTGCTAAGTGGAAGGTAACCATTCGAATGCTTACTAAATTCTCTACAAAAAAGGTTCTGATGCAATATTCGATGGGGCAACGTCAATCAGAGATATAAGCGCTTAAAACTTAAAAAGTGTTCGTTTTGTTGTTTCGAAAGGGTTTTTCTCTTTGTTTATCTCACTTTTTAATTGGTTGTTTCTTATTTTAAGTTGCATTTATCAGTAAAATTAGTATAGTAGTAAAATAAGCTAAGAAACGGTGAGAGGTATTGGTAATAATAAGTTTGGAGTGGCTGTGGTAAACAAGATGGCTGTGGCTAATCATGATGAATTAGTTTGTTTCAATTTTCCTGCCTATATAACCTTCCTCGTAGCCTCTAACTGATGTTATCGTTATTTCTTATTTTATAGAAAGATTTAACCCACGACAGAATGAAATTTTATTCGCAATGAAGCACATATTTACAGTTGATTATAACAGTAAAACAAGATACTTAAAATGACAACGAATTTTTGGTTGTTTAGAATAAGTACGTTTTCAGTACATAATTGTATTGACTTATACAGATTAAGAATTATCCGTTTCTGTGTAAGTTGGCTACTGTCAGTTTCCTGTGATTTGTAATGCTAATCTATTCCATTTCTTCGAGATGTACGTAACCGCGCTAAGATGACGCAGTTCCTGCGAATCGGACTTTTTTTATATATAGGGGAAGGTGTTGTACCTCTGGCCATATTGTACCTTTGACCACCGAGGCTGTGGCGGCTTGTAGCAACATTTTATAAATTTTGGTGTAATTAGTGTTTAGCTCCTTCACTAGAGGGCTTGTGTAACCTACTTTGGATTACTGAAGTCAAAGAAGATTTTTTCAAAAAATACTTATCCATTTCTATTATAAAAAGTCCGACTCGCAGGATCTGCGTCATCTTAGCGCGGTTCAGTTCCTATCCCTAGTGTCATTTGGGAAGATTGAAATAGAAACCGTTATTATTTTGGTTCAACCTTTCCCCCGTAAACAAAGGGCCCGTTACAAAGGGGCAGCGTACCCTTATACCTGGAATGGCACCCACCACTGGTTGGCCAACCCAACTAATACAAACAGTTATTTCAAATATCAGAACAAATATCAAAATGTTTCCAATTTTATTGATTTCTTCTACAATAATACTAATTCTGTAAATAAATGCAATTAAAAAAAAAAAACAACAACCCATTAAAATTTGAGCTAAAGAACTACGAAAACCTGATCAAAAGAACAAAACAAACACATTTGAAGTTTTAAGCACTTATTTCTCCGATTGAAAATGCCTAATCAAAAATTTCTTCAGAATCTTTTTTGTAGAGAATTTAGTAAGCTTTCGAATGGTAAACTTCCGCTTCACAAGATTCTCAACCGTTTTTGAGATATTAAGGAAAATTTATAAGTTACCAAAACTTTTCATGTCTGTTAATAAAATATTTTATTCTAACCCTTCCTTAACACCAAACGTAACCAAAATTTCAACATATTAGTTTTGATGAATGTTGAACATGCAGAAAATGTTTCAACTGAATCCCATGATTTTAAGTACCCACACCAAAAACGGTATTCAACAACTATTTTTCCTATTTTCTCGAAAACGGTTAAAGCTATCGCCTTGAAAATGGTTTCATTCGTTTTCCTTGGCCAAGAAGCCTATAAAACGAGTACTTACAAGCATATGGACTCAAAAACGTAAGCGTTACGATTTTTTTTGCACGAATTTCGCCCCAAACGCTATCTTCCAGTGGGCGGATTTTGCTGGTTAACGAACTTGACCTTTCAAATTGGACGACGGATTTTTGTACCAAATTTCATGAAAATCGGACCATTAGGGAAGCCGGAAATGAGCGAACAGACAAATATATCTATATATATATATATATATATATATATATATATATATATATATATATATATACACACAAATTTTAACCACTATCATTTTCGGTCTCAATGGGTTCTGAAACGCAAAATTTTCTAGTCGGCACTTGCGGATTGCGTCACGAGATCAGCCTTATAAGCAGGGTTCCTCCCTATGGGGGAGGGAGGAACTGCACTAAAACGATTGTTTTAAAAAAAACTTTTCATGATTATCCAGTTGAGTTTTGAGGCCCTCAATTCGCCCATTCCCCATTACGGTCAATTTGCAAAAAATTTCAATGGTGACAATTGAAATGGAAACGGTTACAATTGAAGTATAAGTCCGACTCGCAGGAACTGCATCATACCAAGTACTACCACCGTGTGGAGTTAAACTAGTATAGACCGGTACGTCAGTACCACTGTGGTATGTAAAGAGCGGCTGTTCTGATACTGGCAAAAATTAGAAATCCAACATTCCTAAGGTTGTTTGGAGGCTTATCTTTATGACTCTATTAAAGGACTTACAGATGACGAGGGTACACTGGGCGCTACCTGGAAAGGGAAAATGCCCCCCACCCTAAGCCTCCTAGCTCCTCACCTTCGAATTCATATGATTTTGTTCAATGAATTTAAAAAAAAAAAAAATAATAAATAGATAAAAACTGCTGAAAATAGGGAATACCAAAAACAATTCTAAAGAACGAAATCAACACCAGTACAGTAATCTAGATATTCATAGGGCCTCTTCGAATTCCAAGATGCCGTTGAAACAAAATATTGTTTCTATTTATACGTATCCTGTTTTATTGACCAAAACGTTTGACTACTATAAGCAATCACAAAAATAACGAACAGTGCAAAAAAACTGTAGGAAACACACAAAAAGATTCGTTCAAATAAACGAAATTACCTATGTTTAAAGCACTTATTTCTCCAAATATGACCATCCCATCGCAAATGTCTTCAAAACATTTTTTGTAGAGAATTTAGTAACCTTTCGAATGGTAACCTTTCGCTTGCCAAGATTTCGAACCGTTTTCGTGATATTTATGAAAATATTCGAAGTTCCTAAAACTTTTCATGTCTAAAAATGAAATATTTTATTTTAATCCTTCCTTTACTCCAAACGTAACTAAAATTCCAACATGCAGAAAATGTTTCAACTGAATCCCATAATTCTTTTTTTACTGCTAGTATGGAATATATTTATTTATAGAATATTACAATCTACAATTGAACTGTACTTTGTAATTTGATGTTAGTTACTTGACCACGCCTCAGGTGTCCCCAGTTGTCAGCCGAATACCTTCCTTTGGAAGGATTCTAGGGTGACCTGGAGTTACCTTACGCCATCCAACCACATCCTGCGAATAGCAGGGAGGATTGGAGGCGAATGAGGCATGGCCTGTGATATCCTGAGGAGAGAAAATATCCATCGATATCACTCTCACTTATTATAATTTCACACTTGATTTTTTCACTCCACGATACTGCACTACCTTAGTAGATCCCGGGGCCACTTTCTATTAAGACGTATTGGTGGAGAGGAAGGATGATTAGTGCTGGATAAGGATTGGGCTATAGGATTAGGATGATTGATTAGTTTACTATGGAAGGATGAGAAGCGGATAGGGATTATATCTTGGACAAAAGGGATATTTAGGTCATTATGGAGGGTGCGATTTGTAACATAGTAAGGAGCATTGACTATGGTACGTAGGACTTTGGATTGAAATGTTTGGATTCGGTTGATGTTGGAATGCTTGGCTGTCCCCCAGAGTTCTATTCCGTATGTCCATATAGGTTTTATTAGTGAGTTGTAGACAGTTAGTTTGTTATGTACGGTTAAGTGTGATGATCGGTTTAGTAGTCTGTATAGTTGTCCGAATCGTCGATTGAGTTCTTGTCGTTTGAGTTTAATGTGTGCGTTCCAAGTCAATCGAGAGTCAAGGTAAAACCCAAGGTATCGGATGGTATTGGTTATGGGTAAAGGATTGTTGTTGAAGGAGACAGTAGGACAAATTTTACGTCGAAGGGTGAAGGTTATTTGCTGGCATTTTTCGACGTTTATCTTTATGCGCCACTTGTTGCACCACTTTTCAATTTGAGTTAAATGGGATTGTAGGTTCTGGGAAGCTGTGTCTGGATTTATGTGGGGTGAAAGGATGGCCGTATCATCTGCATACGTGGCCAGTAGGGTGTCAGGATGTGTTGGAATGTCAGCTGTATAAAGGGTATAAAGGATGGGACCGAGGACACTACCCTGAGGAACTCCCGCTTCCACAGGGAAATAGTCTGAGTAGGCTGTTCCATGCCGGACTTGGAAAAACCTGTCTGAGAGATAGGAGCGAAGGATTAGGAAGAGGGTGCTGGGAAGGTGGGTTTTGAGTTTGAAGAGTAAGCCTGCATGCCAGACTCGGTCGAATGCCTGGGCAACGTCCAAGAAAGCAGACGTGCAATACTCTTTTCGCTCGAGGGATGAGGAGATGAGATCAACAACGCGAAGCCCTTGCTGCACTGTAGAGTGTTGGGAGCGGAAACCGAATTGGTGAGGTGGGATGAGATTTTGGGAGCTTAGGATAGGTGATATGCGCTTTAAAATAATTTTTTCAAATAGTTTGGAAAATATTGGAAGAAGACTGATAGGGCGGTAAGAGGAAGGGTTGTTGGGAGGTTTACCAGGTTTAGGAAAAAGGACAACAATTGAGAATTTCCAGAGTATGGGATAATGGGTTGTTCGGAGGATGCAGTTGTAGATGTAGGTGAGGAATACAATGGCCTTGGTTGGGAGCTGTTTGAGGATTCTGGAGGTGATGAGGTCGTAACCAGGGGATTTCCGGGATGGTAGTTGGGATATTAGAAATTTAACTTCAGATGGATTAACTGCATTTGGTGGTAGGGAGAGGGGAAGTGGGGATTGTAGGAAATCATCTAATTCCGGTAAATGGGAATCAGGTTCAGGAGGGGGGTGAGGAGTAAATGTTCTTTTTAGATGATTGGCAAGTAACTCGGATTTCTCTTCGTCGGAGGCGGCCCATGTGCCGTCCTCTCGACGAAGGGGGGAGATGCAGGATGGTATTTGAGGATTTTGCGAGTAGCATTCCAAAGGGATTTGTCGGAGGTTGATAGAGATGAAAGGTAGGAATTAAAGGATTCGGAACGATGTTGGATTAATTGTCGCTTTACTAATCGGCATAATCGATTGTAAGAGCGACGGTCGGAGGGATGGCGAGTTCTCTGCCACAGAGCTCGTGCTTGGCGTTTGGCTACAATTATGTCTTTTAGGGATTGGGGCAGAGGACTTTCAGCTGGGATTGGGTGATGATGGCGTTTAGGAAGGGAAGGATTTCCATGCGCATTGTTGAATGGAGGTTGTGAATTGTTGGACAGCTATATCTAGGTCTTCAGGGGTTTTGAGGGAAATATTGAGGTTGATGGTGTCTTCAAGGAGTGATCGGAAGAGGTTCCAATCCATTGGTCCAGTGATTAAGGAAGGAGGTTGAGGCTTTGGAATAGGTTGTAGCGAGAGTTTAAGGATTAAAGGACTATGATCAGAGGATAAGTCATCTAGGGAATCTATTGAGGTGAAGACGGATGTAAGACCAAAGGATACAAAGAAGTCTATTAGATCGGGGATACGGTTTGGATCGGTAGGCCAGTATGTTGGGGAATTCGGGGAAATGGTTGAGCAGTGCTTTGAGGAGAGTGCAGAGAGTAGGGTACGACCACGGGAGTTGGTTACCCTTGACCCCCACTGAAGATGCTTGGCGTTGAAATCACCTCCTAGAAGGAATTTGGTACCAAGGGATTCTAGAAGATCTAGGATTTCAGATTCTATTAAAGGTTTATTAGGAGGACAGTAAACAGCTGACATGGAAATTGGAAAAGAAAATGTGGATATAGTGATAGTGGTGGCTTGGACTGAATCTGTGGGATTGGTGGGACGAGGGTGATGGGATAAGGTCCTTCGTATAAGGATGGCAGACCCTCCATGGGCTTTACCGTCTGGGTGGTCAGTACGGTAAGTGTTGTAGTCCTGAATTCGTAAATACTTATTCTTAGTCAGTCGTGTTTCAGTGATGAGTGCTACATCTATACGTTTGTCTTGTAGTAATGTAGTCAGTTCGTTTGTGTGATTTGTTATGCCATTAGCATTCCAAAGTAGGATGGACAAGGATTTGTGTGTGGGAGAAGGAATCATTTTGAAAGGGTTGGGAGCAGGTGAGTGACTATGGTATTAAGGAGGGTAATGAGAGGGCTAATAAGGGATCTGAAGTCTGTTAGGAAGGTATTAAGGAGGGAAGTGATGTCATTGGATGAAGTTGGGGGTGGAATGAAGGGAGTGGCCCGTCTTGGAGTTGGTGTTGACTCGTTGCCTGGATGTTGGTCCGCAGGAGCTGTCTCATCGATGGTTGGTTGTTGGCTAGGTCCAGCAGCGAGTTGGGCGAAGGAGACCCCAGTTTCAACACGTCTTGAAGGCCGTGGACGTTCTTCATGAGCAGGCAACTCACCGTAGTTTCGCTGCCGGGCGTTGCTCAGTCTTTTTAAATTTTTGAAAGTTTGGCAACCCTTGTAGTTAGCCGGATGGTTTCGAGAGCACAGTGCACATACCGCAGGGCTTTCTTTGGGCTTGTTACACTCCTCACTCTTGTGGTTTTCCCCACATCTGACACATCTAGGAATATAATTACAATACGCCTTTGTGTGATTGTACGATTGGCAATTTGTACACTGAACCGGCTCTCGTTTACGGTATGGTTTTTCGACTTGTACTCTAGTGTGATAAAGTCTTGTAATGCCATAAATTTTGTCAACATTTGGTTGTTGATCAAGGTCCACAAAGAAGAGTGGCAAGGCAACTTTCGTCATTCCTTGTTCGGTTGATCGCTTCACTATGACATTTGTGGCTTGCCTTGCCTTGAAGCCAAGCGTAGCGAGTTCTGCTATGATCTCTTCTGGAGGGGTGGAGGAATGGAGATTTCGGATAACCACTCGCAGGGCACGTTCATCCTTTGGTTGATAAGTATGGTATTGAGCCTGTGATTCGTTTAGGTATTTTATTATTGATCTATAAGTTTCAGGAATTGAGCAGGAAATCTTAGTTGTGTTGGTTCGGTTTATACAGGTGTATGTTTGTGAATCAACCTTTTGATTTAGTTGCGTACAGAAAATTTTTATGTTTTTAATATTGTTCACAAATATGGGCGGAGGCCTCATGATTTTAGCGCTTTGGGATTTTTCAGTTTCCATTTCATCTTCTTGATTCTTCTGTAGTAATTGAAATGGATTCGCCGTGAAAAATGCAGACTCTTCCGTAGTTTCTTCATTGGTACGGGAAGTACCGGGTACTTCCTCAACGGGTGTGGAGGAATTAACATTTTTTAGTGGCTGTCTTTTTGTAATTTTCCTTCTAGAGCGCGTGTTTTTTGAAGGTGACGTAGGTGGCGAGCTGCCAGCTGATCTTGATCTTTTGCCACCGCTTGCCATTACCATGTGATAGAATCCTCCCATAAAACGAGAAAAAGTAAGTATATAATTTTTGCAAATAAAAAAGAAAAAAAAAAAATATAGGCGCCAGCAGCAGCCTCGAACTCGGACTGTTTAGTCTTAAGACTCCAAGACGCTAGCCCTGAGCCAGAGAGGTGATGCGGGAAGAGTATCTCGATTCCCGTGAAGGCCCCTAGTTTCTGAGCTAGTTAGGAGGCAGCTAGTAGAGGGGGACTGTTCTGCAGAGACAGGAATAGCCCCCACCTCTCGCTAACCGTGAGGCAGGGCAGAGAATTCACAATAGATATTGCAACTTTACTCACTTATTTTGAGTTGTTTTGTCACACGAATTCCAAGGAAAATTCACAGAATTTACACTCAACGATTAACTAATCATTTGAGCAAGTTTAGTTCAATTTCGAGCTCAATGAACCACTGAACAATTCACAAATGCGAGAGCTAAAAAATACACGACTTCACTGTTCAATGGCTGAAGCGCAACTGCCCCATAATTCTAAGTACCAAAATCAAAGACAAAAAGAACAGTTCGAATAAGCGAAATCAATTACTTTAAAGTTTTAAGCACTTATTTCTTCCATTGACATCGTCTAATCAAAACTTTCATTAGAACCATTTTTGTAGAGCATTTAGTAAGCTTTTTAATGGTAATCTTCCGTTTACCAAGATTCTCAACCTTTTTCGAGATATTAAGGAAAGTATACAAAGTTACCAAAACTTTTTATGTCTGTTAATAAAATATTTTATTCTAACCCTTCCTTAACTCCAAACGTAACAAAAATTTCAACATATTAGTTTTAATGAAAGTAAAATATACAGAAAATGTTTCAACTGAATCCTATGATTCTAAGTACCCAAACCAAAAACGGTATTCAAAAACTATTTTTCCAATTTTCTCGAAAAGCTATCGCCTCCAGTGTGGGAGTTTATTTATCTACGTATGCCATCCTTTCTGGATACTACACGTATTTTGATTAGGCATGTACATAAAATAATGAATTATTTTACAATTAATATGAATACTGAAATTAAATGACAATAATAAAAATAAAAATAAAACGAAAACTAATAATAAAAAAAAAGTAATTAAACAAAATTATATACATAGGTAAATAACATAATACATATGTGGGCAATCAGATGAGTTCATTGATATTTTTAGGTCCAGTTGTTTAATAAACGCATCAAATTCCTTAAAATATGTTAGTAGTAAGTCAGGTTTGTCAACGGGCCAAGTTCCGTCCTGTAAGGTAATGTCCTTAATGAGTTTTGTCCTGGGTCCGCCCAGTAATGTACAGTCGAACAGGAGATGGTCGAAAGTCTGTTCAGTCATATTGTCGCATTTACATGTGTTAGTAGTTATAAGTTTAAATTTATGTAAATAACTTTTCGTCGGTCCATGTCCTGATATGAATTGAGTCATTTTAAAGTTGTTAAGTGTTGTTATTTTTGTCTGTTGAGTATTGTAGGTATGAATTTGTGTAAATGTCTTCCTTTAGTTGTGTTCGTCCATCGTTCGTCCCATTTTTGCATTGATTTGTCTCGCAGTAGTGTTTTTATAGTATGTGATGTAAGTTTAGAGTAAGATATAGGTAATGTCGTGTCCTTCGAAGCTGATTTTGCAAGTAAGTCAACTGTCTCGTTCCCTAATAGTCCAGAATGTCCTTTAATCCATGTTATTGTAACCGTCACATTTTTCTGTTTACACAGAATTAGTAGTGTTCTAATGTGTTCAGTCTGTTCGTTATGATTTTGGCTGTTGTATATGCGTGCTATGTTTGTCTTGCTGTCAGTCTATATTATGCATGTGTCTCCGTCGTGACTTATGGAATATAGTGTTTCTACTGCTTTTATGATTGCAAGGTTTTCTGCCTGGTTGTTCGTACATAGTGGTGATAGTCTGTATTGTCCGCTGTGAATAGTTATGTCGTCCTTTAGTATTATGTATGCAGATCCAACACAGTCATTGCTTTTACTACCGTCCGTGTAAATGTGATAAGTCCATGTTGTTTCTACATCGTCAGTCGGTACAATGTTGTCTTTAGGGTGTAACCAGTTCGTGAACCGTATGTCTTGTTCTATGTCATGTGCTGTGATGTTCTGATAAAGTTCTGTAAAGTCTTCTGGAATTTTTTTCAATTTCAATAACCTATGTAGCCTGATCATTTCCTCAGCTTTGATGTGAATTGGCAATGTGTTAGCTAAAACACATGATGCTTCATAAGATAATGTACGATATCCCCTGGATATTTTAATCGCAGCTAATCTCTGTACTCTTTCTAGTTTTTTCACATTTCTTTTCACACTTAAAGCATGGCCCCATATTTCAATCCCGTACGTCAAAATGGGGACTATCGCTCCTTTGTAGATTATGGCTAATGCGTCAGAATTAAGACGCCAAGTGACTCTGGCAGCCATCGATAGTCCATTTATTATTGAAAATAGTCGTGTTTGTAAGTTAGTAATGTGGTAGTTCCATTTCAACTTGTAAAGTCCTAGATATTTAAGAACAGTTTTTTCTTGAATAGTTTGTCCATTTAGAGTAATGTCTAATTTAGGTATATTTCTTCTTCTTGTAAATAGTGTGTAGTGTCTCCAAGTTAAACGTAAGTTTGTGTCTGTTCGTCCATTCATTAATTGTGTCTAAAGTTAAGTTTGCACGTTCTTGTATTTCAGTTAAGTTTGTCCCAACTACTGTAAGTAGAATGTCGTCAGCAAATGCTATAATCTCTGTCCCTTCAGGGGTTTCAGTTGTAAGTAAACTGTCCATAATTAGGTTCCTTAGTAGTGGTGAACAAGCTGATCCTTGTGGAGTACCTCTGTTCTGTGATGTATGTACCGTCGTGTTTTGTAGTGTCATGTATACATGTCTATTATGGAGATAGTCTGTTAGTAATCTGTAAATATTTTGGGGGCATTGGTGTTTGTGTAGTGATTCGAATATCGATGGCCACCAAGCATGGTCCTTTGATGTCCAACGAAATTATCAAAATATGCTTCTTTTCTTGCAACTGCAATCTTAATAAATTCACAATTTTATGAAGAGCATCTACAGTACTTGTTTGAGGTGTGAACCCATATTGATTAGGGTGCAATGGTGCGTGCTTAATAAGGTGAAAAGAAAGTCTGGAGTTGATAATTTTTTCTAGAACTTTGCCTCCGACTAGAATGATACTTATAGGTCTGTAGTTCTGTCCATTATGTTTAGGTACTGGGATTACCTTAGAAATTTTCCATACACCAGGGAAGATTCCACTATTGAAACACTTTTTATACTAGTTTATTATAAAACATGGAAAAATATTAAAATCTTTTTGAAATATTTCTACAGTAATTAAATCAAATCCAGCAGCTTTGCGTGGATTTAAGTTATCAATCAAACTTTTTATCTCTATATCTGATAAAGTACTGTCGTCCTGAGTATCGGGTAGTAGATTACTGTTTCGTCTCATGGTGATGTGTATGTCAGTGTCGTTAGTAGGGTCGTCACTTATGAAGAAGTTGTTCATTAAATGTTGTAGTGTTTCCTCAGTGTCTGTCGTGAAAGTTCCGTCACTTTTCTGTATTGTACGTAGTTGTAAATCAGTCTTTAATTTTCCAGTTGAGTGTTTATAGATCCATGTCCAAGGATTAGTTTTGTCTATGTTATTGCAGTACGTTTTCCATGAATTTAATTTTTCCCTCGTTAATGTTTTAGTGTAAGTAGATTTTATTTGTAAGTAAGCATTTTTCCGAGTTTGTCTTAAACCTGGATTGTTTTTTTGTACGTTGGAATTGTCGTCTTAATGTGTTGGTTTTGTGCCTTAGTTCAGTCAGAGTCCACCAAGGAGCCGATTTCATAGTCCTATGCTTTTTGTGTCTTAAAAATAGACTGTTGCATGTCTTAATTAGGCACTTATGAAATAGGCTTACGGTTATATTAATTCCTCTTGAATCCAGAGAGTCAATCAAGTATGATTCTAGATTTGGTAATGCATTATTGGTAGGTACAAATTTTATTTTAATATAATCTTCCAATTTTTTCTGGAAAATATCCCAGTTGGCATGTTTGGTAATATAAGCTTTTTCATTTGTAAAGAATTGCCTATTATCTGTTGATATTTTCAATGTGTAAGTTAATATTGAATGGTCTGAAAAATTCTCTTCGTCATGGTTTGTTCAGTCCTGTATGTATTTGGTCATAGTTCCATTTGTTATTGTCAAGTCTATGTTGCTGTTACCATTAGAGGATGAGAAAGTAGGTTTTAAGTCATTGTCATTTATTATAAATAGATTTTTAGAGAGAATAAAGTTGTCTAATATACGACCTCTTTCATTCCTTATTCTATCAAACCAGAGAGGCGATCTACAGTTCGTATCAGCTGCGATTAGAATACCATGGTTAGGATATCTATTCATTACCTTTTCGATTTTTATTAAATCCTCCTCAACATTTTTAGTAATATCAAAATACATATTTATTAAAATGAAACTTGTATTTATTATATTAAGTTTAATAACGCAAATATCATCGTCCGATAAATCTGTTTAAAAAAAAAAAAGAATATTAATAAGCTATCGCCTTGAAAATGGTTTCATTCGTTTTCCTAGCCTAAGAAGCCTATAAAACGAGTACTTACAAGCTTATGAACTAAAAAAACAACTACAAAAACCCGTTCAAGATTATTTGAAGAACAGACCTTCTTATTATTATAAGAAGTAGTGACGGAACCCCGACAATCCCTAACTTGCATTATCAACGGTCAACGATCTCCTCTCAAAAGATATTTGTTCAAAGGGGTTTACGACTTTACCTGCTCGGGTCCGCCAGACCCAAGAATCCTCTTCTACAGATACTTATTTCATACAATGCATTCATGTTTCAATGCATTGAAAAATTTCAAAATTTTCATGTGTTCTTCTACTACAGTAATAATTCTACAAATAAAATCAATTAAAAAATAAAATAAAAACCAACAGCATAAAGGCAATTGAAAATATTCAAAAGATGTCATCGAAGCTCTTTCTCTTGGCAAGCTATATTTCTAACAATGAAATGTTTTTCTTATTTTACTTAATCTGTTTTATTGTCAAATACATTATCCAACTATAAGCAATTAAAAAATAAAAAGGAATAAAAACAGACAAAAAGAACGATTCGAATAAACGAAATCAATTACTCCAAAGCTTAAGCACTTATTTCTCCGATTGACATCGCTTATTCAAAACTTTCTTCAGAACCTTTTTTGTAGACCATTTAGTAATCTTTCGAATGTTAACCTTTCGTTTCCCACGATTTTCAACCGTTTTCGAGATATTAATGAAAGTATACTAAGTTCCCAAAATTTTCATTATTTCTAGCAACACAAAATTGGTCTCATTTTACCTATTCTGTTTTACACACAAATCCATTTTCCTAACATAAGAAAATACAAAAATAAAAAAGCAATAAAAAAACTAAGGGAAAGAGACAAAACTTACAAAATAAACGACAAAAACCCGTTCATAAGAAGAAATAAACAGACGTATTTGAAGTTGAAGCACTTATTTCTCCGATTTACAACACCTTATCAAAAATAGTTTTAGAATCTTTTTTATAGAGAATTTAGTAAGCTTTCAAAATATTTCTATCCACATACCACGATTCCCCAACGGTGTTCGAGATATTAAGGAAATATGCGAAGCTCCCAAAACTTTTCATGTCTCCTAATAAAATATTTTATTCTAATCTTTCCTTAACTCCAAACGTAACCAAAATTTAAACATCTTTGTTTATATATATTTTAAACATGCAGAAAATATTTCAACTGAATCCAATGATTCTAAGTACCCAAAACAAAAATAAACGAAATCAATTACTTCAAAGTTTAAGCACTTATTTCTCCGATTGACATCACCTAATCAAAAATTGTTTCAGAATCTTTTTTGTAGAGAATTTATAAAGCTTTCAAATACTTTCTATCCACTTATCACGATTTCCCAACCGTGATCAAGATATTAATGAAATTATACGAAGTTCCCAAAACTTTTCATGTCTGTCCATAAAATATTTTATTCTAACCCTTCCTTAACTCCAAACGTAACCAAAAGTTTAACATGTTAGTTTTGATGAAATCCTCCCTATGGGGTAGGGAGGAACCGCGCTAAAAAAGGGGGACAATTGAGTTGTAAAGCGTTACATTTGAATTGGAAAGGGTGACATTTGATTTGGAAAAGGTTACAGTTGACTTGGAAAAGGTTCAGATAGACTTGGAAATGCTATATATATATATATTTTGTCTGTTCGCTCATTTCTGGCTTCCCTAATGGTCCGATTTTGATTAAATTTGGTACAAAAATTTTTCGTCTAATTTGAAAGGTCAAGTTTGGGGCGAAATTCGCGCAAAAAAATCGTAACGCTTACGTTTTTGAGCTCATAAGCTTGTAAGTACTCGTTTTATAGGCTTCTTGGGCTAGGAAAACGAATGAAATCATTTTCAAGGCGATAGCTTTAACCGTTTTCGAGAAAATTGGAAAAATAGTTTTTGAATACCGTTGTTGGTTTGGGTACTTAGAATCATGGGATTCAGTTGAAACATTTTCTGCATGTTCTACTTTCATTAAAACTAATATGTTGAAATTTTTGTTACGTTTGCAGTTAAGGAAGGGTCAGAATAAAATATTTTATTAACAGACATAAAAAGTTTTGGTAACTTTGTATACTTTCCTTAATATCTCGAAAAAGGTTGAGAATATTGGTAATCGGAAGATTACCATTAGAAAGCTTACTAAATGCTCTACCAAAAAGATTCTGATAAAAGTTTTGATTAGGCGATGTCAATCGGAGAAATAAGTGCTTAAAACTTTAAAGTAATTGATTTCGCTTATTCGAACTGTTCTTTTTGTCTTTGATTTTGGTACTTAGAATTATGGGATTCAGTTGAAACATTTTCTGCATGTTCTAATTTCATCAAAACTAGTATGCTGAAAATTTACTTACGTTTGGAGTTAAGGAAGGGTTAAATTAAAATAATTTATTAATAGAGATGAAAAGCTTTAGAAACTTCATATACTTTCCTTAATATCTTGAAAACGGTTGAGAATCTTGGTAAACGGAAGGTTACCATTCGAAAGCTTACTAAATGCTCTAGAAAAAAGGTTCTAAAGAAAGTTTTGATTAGGCGATGTCAAACGGAGAAATAAGTACATAAAACTTAGAAGATAAACGATAATTGATTTCGTTTATTTATACGGTTCTTTTTGTCTGTTTTTTTTCTTGTTATTTTGTTATTGCTTTTAGTAGGAGGATGTATTTCTCAATAAAACAGGGGAATAAATACAAATTCTCTGAACCTGTAACAGAACTGAAAACGTAAATATTCTCCGTGTAGAGTCAGACATCAGTCCGGGTTGAGGTAGTAGGCCGGCTTCAGGTAGTCATCAAGCATTCTAGGACAGCTGACAGTTACCTTTACCTGTAGGAAGTCCTGCAGCCAAATGTTATACTAGAAATATAATTATATTTTGTGGTTGTATGTGGCCGTAGTTCATTAAAAAATAACACTACTTTCTCATTTTCTTGTACTATTTTATTTTGTTTAATTGCATTTAAAAGTAAAATGGATATGTTAGCACTGCAAGTTAAGTAAATTAGAAATATAATCGTAGAAGAGTCTTCGTAGACCGAAACTTGGGACGGCGGAAAGAGTAATTTCCGCTTAGGATAGTTTCAACCCTAGCCGAAAATCTTGTTTTGTTTTTTTTTGTTTTTTTTGGTTTTTTTTTTTATTCATATTTGTTTACATTAGGAATGATCTAAACAAAGTAATAACTGTTTCTGTTCTAAGTCTACAAAATGACACTAGGGATATGAATGGAACCGCGCTAAGATGACGCAGTTCCTGCGAGTCGGACTTTTTGAGTTCATAAGCTTGTGAGTACTCTTTTTATAGGTATTCTTAAACTTTGCAATGTTTTGTGCCGAAATTATCTTTAGAGAGAAAACTAAACATTGCCAAGTTTAAGAATCTACCTGGTTGAGGAAAGTGATATTTTAGTAACTAGATATAAGTATTTTTATTGTTGTTTTTAAAGGTCAGTTGAAGTGCCTTTACTGTTCTTAGTAAGTAACTATGAGGTTTTCCAAATAATAAACTTGGACATTTCTTTCTTGTATCATTTCTTGTATTGGCAAATATTTTTGGTTGAAAATATGGTGCACTTAATACACCAACTCATACTACTTTTTTGGAGGGTTGGATGGTAAGGCGTGTTTCTTTGTGAGGGGAGGAACTTGGCCTCTATTTCACATTTATGTTTTTTTGGGGATCTCATTACTTTTTTCTAAGTAGTAAATAAAATTTAGTTGACGCATACCTATTGGCTTTTGTACTTCATATAAAACCAGGGTCTTTGGATTCTGCATAAAGTTCTCCTTACTGCTTGATATTCGATACCAATAATCAACCTGCATACATCTAATCACTTGACTAGAAAAGTTAGAAGCTCTTCCAGATGACATTACTCTAGATGACAAATTGATTGCTCTCTTAACTAAACTATTACACTGTTAAAAACAGGAACCTCATCCCGAGGATAATGACCACAATAGGGAAAGTGTACAAGGCCTTCAAGAAAAAGATAAGAACAAGGACGATACATTTTGGGGTAGTGATCCTAAACTTTGTAATTTAGATGGCTCGTCTTTGAAAAACTTATTATCTGCTTTCAAGTATACTATGTAGTTACCCCTACGACTTTATTTACTATATTTAAGAAAGAAGTCACAACTGTTGTTGTTAAGATGCGTCGAAATGTTTTTTAAAACATCCAATATTGGTTCTCCTTACCAAGACGATTCATTTGATCAGAAGGAATGATGCCTTTCCGATGGAACAAAAAGTACAAAACGTCATAGTTAATATGACACTCCCTTATCAAGACCTACCTGCGTGCCAAGTTTGGTCAAATAGGCCAAACGGTGTGAATTTGTATAAGGAACAAACATACAGGGAGACAGCTGAAAGACCTTTTTTACCTAGCCTAGTGCATTCCCCGGACCAAGGCCTACCTGTGTGCCAAGTTTGGTCAAAATCGGTCAAACGGTGTGAATTTGTGTAAAGAAAAAACATGCAGACAGACAGCTTATAGACGATTTTGACCTAGCCTATGATTCTCCCCGTATCAAGACCCACCTGTGTCCCAAGTTTGGTCAAAATCGGTCAAACGGTACGGATTTGTATAAGGAACAAACATACAGACAGTGAGCTGGTATAAGTTTTTGACCGAGCCTATATGCGTCTAATTGTTTCTTAAAACATCAAAGATAGGTTCTTCATACCGAGACGATTCATTTGATACCCCACATCATGGTTTTCGGACGGAATAATGGGTTTCCGAAGGAAGTACAAAACTGGCACGCCCCCGCCCCGGAAGCGGAGTCAAACACAACTTTTCGGGATTTTTCGATTTTTTCCTTTAATAACACCCTCATATCTATCATCCTGCAAAATTTCAAGTCTCTAGCATCATGGGAAGTGCCTAATAATTTTGATGAGTGAGTGAGTGAGTCCTATAAATCCCGATTTTCGATCGCTTGTATCTCAGAAACTATTCGAAGTAGAATTATGAACATTTCCAGTTTTACTCATATCAAGTAGTATAATACCTGGGTAAAATTTCATAACTTTATCTTTACCTGGTTGAAAGTTATAAGAGGGTAAAAATCGGCTCTAAGACCTCCTGTAATATACCCACAGTATGCTTAGGGTGGGTTTACACTTGCTAGTTATTGCAGGAAATTTATATCAGACAGAAATTGCGACTAGTGTAAACCATGAGCAATTTATGTCTGAGATATATATTTCTATCCCGAGCAATAAGTGTCGACACTTCTATACCGTCAGGTGAATACGCTGATTATAAAGAGAGAAATAAATGTCAGACAGAAATATCTTGGTTTCTAGCTGTATTGCCGAAACTTCTATACCAAGCAGAATGGACTAGACAGGACATATATGTCTGAGTGTAAACAGGCCGGACATTCATTGCAAAGCGAGAACCGTCCTATACATATCCATGACATAAATGTCTAGTTATTTCTGTCCGTATGTAAACTTGCAAGAGAATATCTATCCGACACTTATATCGCGACATATATCGTGACATATATTTCCTGCCAGAAATATCAAGTGTAAACGCACCCTTAGGCCGGAACTTGGCCTGGCGCACTACCGTGCGCCTAGATTAGAAAGCTTACTAAATGCTCTACAAAAATGGTTCTATTAAAAGTTTTGATTAGGCGATGTCAATTGGAGAAATAAGTGCTTAAACCTTTAAAGTAATTGATTTCGTTTATTCGAACGGTTCTTTTTGTCTGTTTTATTCCTTGTTATTTTTTAATTGATTATAGTTGGATAATGTATTTGGCAATAAAACTGGTTAAGTAAAATAACACAAACAATTTATTGTTAGAAATATAGAGTTCCAAGATTCCAAGACCTTGCAACTAGCGGGACCGTTTCTAGTGTTAGCCGACCCTTCCAGGTAAGATCGTAAATAAAGACCTTTCAAGACAGGTAACCAAAATAATAACTGCTTCTTTCCAAATTAGACTAGGGATAAGAACGGAACCGCGCTGAGATGCTGCAGTTCCTGCGAGTCGGACTTTTTTCTTTTCTCATTGTATATTTTCAATTATTTAGCCTCAATACAAGGCCCCCTTATGTTCGGCACCATTTCCTATAAATATTTTCTTATACATTTTCATTAGCAATTTGGTGCTGAACATAACAGTAATAATATAACTTTTTCTCTTTAGATGATCACAACGAATACCAAGTTTCGCTGAAATATACCAAAAATTTGGCCAAATAACTACTTTTGCTCCGAAGTAAACCCCCCCCCTCCAGATAGACCGATTTTGCTGGTTAACCCATTCGAACTCATTTAATCGCTTGCTGGGGAAATACTACATACGAAGTTTCGTGGAGAAAAATCAAAACCTCTGGCGTGTATCGTGTTGACGGACACTCTCTTTCACACACACACACACACACACACACACACACACACACATATATATAAATTTTAACGGGGGTCATTATCGATGTATATAAGGTAGGGCCGATAAAGATTCGAAGTAATTTAAAAAAAAATCCGTCATGAGTGCAACCTCAACATGTGTATCGATTTTTAACTTTTTTTTTTGTTTCCAAATTCCAAGTTGAAAAAAAGTTGCTACTAGGCACCACAAAGTACCACATAAAAATTTTAAAAAAATGTTTAGGTCTCCCGCACAAGGCCTAAAGTTTAGAAAATTTACTAAAAAAGTAAATTTTTACAAAAATATTAAAAGAACCTAAAACACTTTTATTCTACGTTGCAAGTTAATATTCCACTAACAATAAGCACAAAAAACGATAAAAAAAATATTTCAAAAATTTATCACATCAATTAGGTCTCCCGCACAAGGCCTAAAACTCGTAAATTTCAGCACATTTTTGAAATTTTGGAGTAGTTGGATATTTGTGTGGTTAATGGTTTAAACATTAAATATCACTAAATGTGATATGGTGTGGCGGGCATTACCCCTCCCCATAGACGAGCATTCTTTCCGTACGTTCTTTCCTGTCAGTGAAATCCTTTAGGAAAGACGAGAGGATTATATTCCTCTTGTGGCCACTAACGGCAAGAATTTCCTGCAATCATTCCTCTCAAGTTATCCCGCCGTTCCATCCGTAGGGATTCATAATCCTCTCGTCGCCACTAACGAGAAATAGCAATCCGTGAGGATTGTTGGCTGAAATGTATCCGGCAGGAAAGACTGTTCGTGTACGGGGGCTTTCCTCTCGCGTTCGGAAGGATTGCTGTCCTTTGGAGGGAAACGTGTCTTCTCATCCAATCCCGCAGTTTTAAAGGTGGATCGAAGGATAGCATGGGCGTATATAAGAGGGGGCTGCAGCCCCCCCCCAGAAATTTTCATTTGATGGTAAAAATTTGTCGTAAAACCCTTAAAAATAAATTACATAAGATCACTTAGTTCATAAAAAATATTTTATTTTACGTGTAATAGCGTTTTAGTTGCCTAAAACTATTCCAAGCTCTAAATTTTTAGTATTCCATACCCCGGAAATGGTCTCAGTCCCCCCTCCCCCGAAATTTTCCCAGCCCCTCCCGAAATTATTTTTTATATACGCCCATGAAGGAAAGTGGTAGCAATTGCTGCTAGAGCAGTTGGTGTATACAGTTTTTCACAGCTTCGGAGTCGAACTTCTTCCAGACTTGAACAAGAGCTTGATGCCCAGCATATTTTTAATTTCTATTACCATAAATTTCCTTATTCTTTAATTTCCACAGTGCTTCGTGGGCTCTATACACTTCAATAAACTCTGTAATCAAATGTTTTGGTACATTTCTTACATCACTTTTTTCTCCTTCGTCACCTAGTGTCTCCATAGCTATAAGCAAAGGTAAAAAGCTGATAGCTAAGAAGTAACGACTGACACGCAACCCTGCAGGATACAGTGGAATCTGAGAGGAAAGACGAGCCCTCACTAACGAAAGGAAACCAAACGGATAATACCAAAGTGAGCCGACTGAAGGGATGACCCGACCGGCACGCTTTCGTATCTCATCCATACACATGCGTTCTTTCCATGCGGATTCATCATTCCTGCAGGAAAGAATGCTCGTCTATGGCTGGCTATTGCTAACGGTGGAGGCTTTGCCACGGGTATAGGACATGTACTCCCTCGAGAGTTCAGGAAATCTCTCGTATGTTCTCCTTAGACAGGTGAATCATAGGAGGGTCCTTTTGCGAGCCAATCACCATTCCTGGCCTCTGGAGACCCAGGGAGATTAGCACTACGCGGGCTCAAAAATTATACTAAGTGTGATATTCGTGGCAGGGCCACGCTGGTTTCCTGTGACAGCGTATTGGCCATGTGTTATAGCACTTCAGTGGAGTGGCCAAAACTTTTGTATTCTGAATGTTGCTTTGCCCAATAGTATTTCGGTCGAGGGCGAAAGCATCGATAGCGGCCTCCGTCTCAGTGGATGATCTCGTGAGCCCTTCGCTTCACTGGGGGCTCTTCCGCCGCGTACACAGTACGTGTAGTATTTCGAAGTCCTTTTCGTGCCACACGATATTCACGAAGTATTCTAATTTCCGATTATTTAGAGAGCTCAATAGATACAATATTTTGTTAATTTCCCTAAGGACCTCTACGTTTATGACTCTGTCCGTCCATCCAATGTTTAACTGACTTTCACATTGCAAACATTTTTCACAGCATTTAATAAGCACCAAGTACTTTGCTTATTCCTTTTGTTACCGGTGAACTTCCAGGCCCATATAACACCGGAGCTAGTTAGGTCAGACCACTGGAATTTTTAAGGACAAAGATAAATCGTGTCTGCACATATTATTTATATTAGGATTCCAACACTCGTTGGCTCAATTTCTGAGGTACACTGTATTTTCCAATTTTGCCATCTGGATCCTTGATACCTGCGTTTCATGAAGGTTTGTCACCTAAATTACAATAGTCACTAGAAAATATTAAGTCCGTTGCATTGAGCATGTTCTTTCCCCTCTGCTGGAACTTAACATAACCACCGTGGGACGTCGAAGAGTCCCGGCTTCAGATTCTCACCAATCATGTTTCCATATCTCCGATACGTTTTTGGATTGGCGCTAAAATGATGCAGCCATGATAGCCGGGCTTTCCTTTCCATTATATTATCGAAAACATTCTACGTTGCTTAAAAGTTAATGTAGTCAAAGTGAGTGTTTTAGCAGAGCCAGCTATTGGTACGGAGAGTAGGGGATCTACATAAATCATGAACCGAGTTCATTACATTTTGAATAACCTTTTATCCCTGTGACTACAGCTCAGTAAAGTAAAGAGGCCGCCGGCCACTCACCGTCTAGGAGTGGAGGCGTAGAAGTTAGTAAACGCCGTATTGAACACATCATACAGAATATAAATTGTGTGTGTGTGTGTGTGTGTGTGTGTGTGCGCGCGCGCGCGCGTGTGAGTATGTATGTATAACTTCTTTAAAATTTCTTAACTTAATAACTTATATTTTAATCTAGTTATGAACCCCCCCCCCCCCATTGCTTAATGGACTAATATGGCGATTTATACAGAATAAATCTCTCTTATCAGCATTGGATATTATACAGAAAAATAGCTCGCATGAAAACAATTTTTGGTCTGTAATTGCCGAGTAATCACATTAATAATTTGTTCATAACTAAACTTATTACTGGTCCGATTTTCATTATATCCAGAAATCTGTCGCTAATTTTTGAGTATTATGTTGCTAGGTTGTCAGAGATACATTAATAATTTGGATTCGGATTAGGCACTCATTTCTAATGGGCTCATTTTGCTGCCTGCCCCTTTGTTTATTATGGAAGCAAAGTATACCGAGCGTCATTACGATAGTATGCATCTTGCAGGCACTCTCTTTTAAACAGGCATGCGCACAGCGAAGGATGAGCGAAGTAAAGTAACCGCACACACACATGAAAAACTCTATTGTTAACACAAAATAATACAAACTTGTTTCTCATATTCTTTTATTGTAAAGTATAATTAAAAAAACACAACCAATAAGAACGGGGAAAAATACAGACAAAAAAGGACGTCAAGTAGGAGCTGGGTAACTAAGCATATTCCTCAGATGGTGTTAGTGTACGCTGCATTCCTGAAAAATTTGTTTAAAATATCAAATATATATAATCAAATATCAAACTACTTCAAAATTTCAAAAACGTGCTGAAATTTACGACTTTTAGGCCTTGTGCGGGAGACCTAAATGATATGATAAATTTTTGAATGATTTATTGTTCAGTTGTGCCTGATTGTGTTTGTCATTTTGCAGCTATGAATGAAAGCGATGCGATTGCTGGTTGTGACAGTAGGGCTATTTTTGTAGCGTTATTGGAAGAGTGTAGTGTATTAAATAAACCAATGTTGCCGAAAATTACATCGGCTAAAGAAATGGCATAGGCATGTTTAGCCGATCAGTTTTTGATACCCTAAACCACTTTGATATCATGAATCACTGATATATCTGAGAAAAAGTTCCATTTTTTTCTTGCCGCTAACAATCCACCTCGAACTTAGGTGTTTTCATCGAGAAAGTAGCTTCTAATAAAATTTAGATATTTAAATGAAACTAATGTGAATTGAAGCTATTGATCAGGTGTACCTTGCGTATTTTTTTCATAATTTTCGGGCCACTTATAAGATAAGAAAAAAAATTGTGAAGATTTCAAGGGCGGTTTTCCCTAACTACTCCTCAAAGCACACCTACCAAAAAAATCACGTAAAATCAGTAATGTCTCAACTATTATCCGTAAAAGTTTCATAGATGTGTGAAAGGTGCATCGTACATGAAATTACAAAAAAGTCCGACTCGCAGGAACTGCCTCATCTTAGCGCGGTTCCGTTCTTATCCCTAGTCTAATTTCGAAAGATTAAAATAGAAGCAGTTATTATTTTGTTGAGAGGAGATCGTTGACCGTTGATGATGCAAGGTAGGGATTGTCGGGGTTCGGTCACTGCAACTTAATAATATATACCCCATATGTGTATGTATGTGGGCATATATATGTACATATGTGTGCGTGTATATGTGTATGTGTATATGCTTATATATAAATATATAAATATATGTATATATATATATATATATATATATATATATGTTAGGTATATTTACATAGATATGTGCATATATTAGTGTTAAATATGTCCTACTTGTATTTACAGCCCTGATGAAGGCTTGAAGTTCAAGCCGAAACGTCGGCACAATAATAAAACCATTTTTACGATAAAATGTAGTTTTATTAAGTAGCAGTGACCGAACCCCGACAGTTATTATTTTGGTTCCACCAGGCTTGAAAGGTAGGATTTACAATCTTACCTGGAAGGGTCAGCAACACTTGAAACGGTCCCGCTAGTTACAAGGTCTTGGAATCTTGGAACTCTATGTTTCTAACAATAAATTGTTTTTGTTATTTTACTTAACCTGTTTTATTTTCGAATACATTATCCAACTATAAGCAATTAAAAAATAACAAGGAATAAAAAACAGACAAAAAGAACAGTTCGAATAAACGAAATCAATTACTTTAAAGCTTTAAGCTCTTATTTCTCCGATTGACATCGCCTAATCAAAACTTTCATTAGAACCTTTTATGTAGAGCATTTAATAAGCTTTCTAATGGTATTCTTCCGTTTACCAAGATTTTCAACCGTTTTCGAGATATTAATGAAAGTTTCCAAAATTTACATTATTTCTAGCAACAGAAAATTGGTCTCATTTTTCATATCCTGTTTTAAACACAAACTTTTCCCAACATAAGAAATTAAAAAAATAAAAAGCAATAAAAAACCAAGGGAAAGATACAAAAATTACAAAAAGAACGACTGTTCGCGAAAGCCGCTCAACGAAACATACTCCGTGAGGTGCTGCCACCTAGCGGTGTGCCCGGGAACTATTTGCCCGCGGCAGTACGAACTGCACGCAAAGACAAGTTCGGAAGATATAGTCGCCATAGTCACCAAGCAGACAAAGTGTGGAGCATCTAAGTTTTTCTCTCCCCAAGTTTCATACACCAATTATGGAGGAGTAAACATCTAAGCCACCCAGGACGAGCGAAGGGAGCAGGAATGGTGTTGGCCAGCCCACCAGGATTGGAGAAAGAAGAAAATGCAGCACATTACAAGGCTTATACATCATGCTTAAACACATAATCGTCAAGACACCAGGTACCTTTCTTAATTTATCATTTATGAAGATCCAGCAAAACCATTCAACAGTTCAACCATCAGCAGCAACTCATCATTTATCATAATCCAAAATTTAACTAACCCAATAACAATAAATATGTTCCTGCTTTTGGCTTTACACCCCCATCTAATTAATTATATTTGCCAAAATAAATCCTGATTTTAAATTCAACCTATGTACAAATCTCTGCAGTCCTTCACCGTCAGTGGTCCACTCTAAACCATATAAAAAATGGTAGAGTGATCACAATCGCAAACATGGTCCTCCGGGCAGAGATCTGTACCAGTATATCAAAAACATGGTCCTCCGGGCAGAGATCTGTACCAGTATATCATAAACAATGGTCCCACGGGCAGAGATCTGTATCAGTTACATAATTTTGGTAAAAATAGTCTTATATTCAGGCAATAAAAAATATATTGATATGGATTTATGAATTAATTGCTATCAAATATTATTATTTTCAATCACATCAAGTCTATACCATTTTGTATTAATTATCATGAACTAATCAGTTTAAAAATTCTCTTCATGATCCAAATCAGACTTGATCATTTTTCAAATGTGTTGCTTAGACTATTTTAATGTTTAAATAATTTCTGTAAATGTTTGAAGACAAATTTAACTCAAGTAATTGACATTAGCCCAACATGAGAACTTACATTCAATTATATTATTAAATTATTCATATTATTGTCTCATGTTCATCTCTCAATTACCTTATAGATTTTATTCTCTATATTTTTAATTGAATCACAATATGTTCTTCAATCATTTATTAATGATCTGGGTAGACAATAAGATTCTCATAAATATCATTTATATCTTTATTTTCTAGATATGTATCACACAGGTATTATTATTAATTCACATAAAGTCAATTCATTTGTTATTCCACACATAAACATCTATTTAAAACACAATTCTTCTTCCACTGTGACTTATCCTCATGGTTTTCTCAAACTAGGGAGGCTTCGCTCAGCTAGCTGTTTCTCCACCTAGACTCAGTCCATAGAGGTAGTGGTTGCCAAGTAAAGTTACAGTGGCCCCGCTCTCGTGACGTCACACTCTCCTTAATTTCTTCTCGTGACAGTCACCTTATGTATGATGTGTTTTAAATTGCTTTGATTATTTTAATGGTTTTTATTGACTTTAGCTTAGCCTGTTGTATTAATGTAATCCAATTATCTTACTCTATTTTAAGGTTTCGTCTGCTCAGCCCGTTCTCTTCTCAAGTTTTATTTATTTTGTTGTTCTTATTGGTACCTGAACATTTTCTATCTCTATTTTATCTTGTGCTTCTTCCTTTTGCTCTATTGTTCTCATTCTTTTATTTGTTTGGCTAACTCCTTTCTCCGCTCCTGCTCGATCTGGTTGGCTGCTTTGTTTTGTTTTGAATATGCCTGAAGATCAAGACGCTCAAAGGCGTCAAGCGACGAAATCCTCTGATTATCTTAATCAAGCCAACGCACTTGAACGCAAAATGCGCCTTTTAAAGCGCAACATCATTGGAATTGGCGACATTACATTGAACGATATCGCAGATGACGACATACGGAGCTTCGAGGCGAGATATCTCGTCGCGAAGGAAGAGTGGGAGGAATTCTGCTGCACATGGGACAAACGCGACTCACTACATCTGCTTTTGGGAGAAAGCGATATTTTCCCTAATAAAGATTGGGATGCGGTATACAGCAAGCTACGGTCTGAAATTATCGCTGCTAAAGCCATTCTACTCTCCCTCAAGGACTGCGACTCTTCAAGGAAAGCTGAAAAAACCGAATTGCCAACAATGACCTCCCGCGGTCCCGAGCTCGATAAGATCCCAATTCCCACGTTCTCAGGCGACCTCCTACAATGGACCCACTTCAGAGACACGTTCCGCTCCATGATACACGATCGCAAATCTCTCAGCAAAATTGAGAAATTTCATTATCTGATAGCAGCTCTCAAAGGAGAATCCGCGTCATTAGTTTCCAATTTCACCATCGCGGATGAGTCCTACGATCAAGCTTGGGAGAAGGTAACAAAGACCTATGACAACCCTCGAGTATTAGCTCGTCTTCTAGTTCATCGCATCGTGGATTGTGAAGTTACCTCTGCCAAATCGGAACAGCAGAAATATGATAGGTTTCTTACAGGCGTTGCTGATAGTATCGAGGCCTTTAACGCTCTCAAACTCGAGAATCCTTGCGAATTCATATTGTCCACATTAGCCCTGCGCGCTCTTGACGCTGAAACGAGGAAACAATTCGAATTATCTCGAGAGTCCAGCAAGGACCTTCCGAAAACTGAGGACGTAATAACATTCATTCGCCAAAGGAAACTCGCCCTCAAGATGTCGGAGGATGTATCAGGAACAGGCTCAAGTAGTAGGTCCTCCTCGAACTCTAGCGTTAGCCGCCCCAACAGAAACTCCCCGCGGTATAAGGCGGTTTCATTTCACACCAGCAGCGATTCCTCGGATTCTCAAAGTTCTAAGTCCCGAGAAACCAGTCCTAAGCCCGTTCAATGCCTTTTCTGCCAAGGCGCCCACACCTGTGCGAAGTGCGAAAGATTTAAGAAACTTCCTGTAGAGCAACGGGCATCGATAATACGTTCTTGGAAGGTGTGTTTCAACTGTTTAAAAAAAGGGCACAGAGTAGGAAACTGCCGTTCCAAATTTCGCTGCATCTACTGCAGGAATAAACATCATTCGCTGATCCATCGAGATGATCGTGGAGTCACCAAGGATGAGGAACCGGCTCATGACAAAAGACAATCTCCAGTTGCAGACACTCAAGACAAGTCCTTCATCGGTTTTGGCTCAGCCCAGAAATCATGCTCAAGGAGCACCGTACTCCTCGGAACCGTGCGCACTCTGATTAGAGGTTCAAGAGGTGATTTCCACACCGCACACGCTCTCCTCGACTCAGGCAGTCAAAACACCTTTATGACTTCCTCTCTTGCAAAGAAGATAGGTGCTAAGATTTTCCCTTCCAAAGTGTCCATCACAAGCCTCGCAGGATCAACCCTACCAGCACACCTAGTGAAAGGATCCACACACTGCGTTTTACGCCCACTCGTTGGAGACAAAGAATTAAAGGTGACACCGTTGGTCATCGACCACATTACATCTAATTTGCCAAGCATCAGTCTGCCAACATCGCTTTCCAGCAAGCTTCTAGACATGCCATTGGCCGATCACCAATTTGGAGAATCTAAATCTATCGATATACTCTTAGGAGGAGATGTCTTCCATCAAATAATCTCCGGCGCATCCAAGCCCTCTGACATCGAAGGTTTGTCTTTGTTGCCCACCACATTCGGACTCGTTGTCACCGGCACATTGAATAATCACCCCTCTACTTCTCATCACTCATTCTTTATCGAAAGGCATCATTCAATTGAGGATGACATGAAGTTGTTTTGGGAGATTGAAGAGCCCAAACCTGTTGACCGAACCGACCCCGAAGATGCCTATTGCGAGGAATTTTACTCGAAGACACTTTCTCGAGATGACGAGGGACGATTTATAGTGAGACTGCCCTTCAAGGAAGGCGTCCCGATCGGCGACAACAGAGATATTGCATACCGCCGTTTCTACGCTCTGGAAACTAGATTCCGAAAGGATCCCGCGTTTTTTCATAAATATTCCGAATTCATGCAGGAATACAGGGACCTCGGACACATGTCTCCCGCAACAACTAAGTCCTCGTATCTCATCCCTCACCATGGCGTTTGGCAGGAGGGCCCCCACGGCGACATGAAGCTGAGGGTAGTTTTCGATGCGTCATGCCCTTCGTCATCAGGTTACAGTCTCAATGACGCACTCCTATCGGGACCCAAGCTACAAGAAGATTTGTGCAACGTTCTGATCCGTTTTCGCCTCTATGCCATTCCTCTATGTGCGGACATGGTTAAGATGTATCGCCAAGTTGTTGTTCACGAAGAAGACAGAAAATTCCAGCACATCCTGTGGCGCGATTCACCCAACAAGGCAATTCAGGTAATGGAGCTCAATACCGTAACATATGGGCTTAAGTCAAGCGCATATCAAGCACTTCGAACCGTAAGGCGACTTGTAGAAATCCATGGGTCAGAATTTCCCTTAGCCGCAAGTCGCGTTTTAGAGAACTGCTACGTTGACGACCTGTGCAGCGGAGCTGACACCCTAGAAGAAGCTCTTCTACTTCAAAACCAGTTACGCTGTTTATTCGCAAAAGGCGGATTTACCCTAAGCAAGTGGGCTTCGACCGAACCGATGCTTCTTCCTGCCAAAGAACAACACAGCGAATCTGTAGCCATCAGAATCGACGACTCCACCAAAATATTAGGTCTACTTTGGCGCTCATCTAATGATTCCTTTTCCTATTCGGTCAAACCCCCTCATCCTTGTCCGGTCACTAAACGGCACATGCTGTCGTCAAAATCGCGTATCTTTGACCCACTTGGACTGCTTGCTCCTGTGGTCTTCATCGCCAAGTCATTGCTCCAAGAGGTCTGGAAAGCGAAGACCGACTGGGACGAAGAACTCCCACACGATCTCGAAGTCGCCTGGATGGAACTTACAACCGATTGGCTAGTCCTGTCTTCTATCTCGATTCCACGATACGTCACTGAACCCCTAGCTGTTCGCCGCTTAGTTGGCTTCTGTGATGCATCATCCAAGGGATACAGCGCTGCCTTATACTTGCACTCCATGAGCTCAGCTGGCGAAGTCAAGGTCTCGTTTGTCAAAGGCAAAACCAAAGTATCTCCTTTAAAGTTCACATCAATGCCACAACAGTTGCACAAGGATGCCTCGATGAAAAAGCGGACAGATTATGTCCACATTTCACCTTTTTTCGATGAACAGGGGATCCTCAGGGTGGGCGGCAGATTGAAGAATTCACCCAGGAAGATTTCAACCCATCATCAAATCGGGAGACCTAGTGATCCTTGTGGAAAGAAGACCACTTCTAGGACAATGGCCCGTAGGAAGAGTCACATTCACCTACCCTGGTCGCGACGGAATCATTCGCGTTGTGGATGTCCTAACCCCCACCGGCAAGACTTTAACTAAGGCAGTTAAGTCCCTTATTCCTTTATTCCACGCTGAAACGGAAGATCGTTCAGCTAGTTGAATATCCAAGTTTGGCTTTTGTTTTGTTATTCTTCTTCATTATGGAATCTGTTTAATTTGTCCTTATTTTAAACTTTTTTCTGGGGAAGTAGTTTCAATTTGTATTTGGTACACACCTATTTAACGCCACATATTAGAAGTTTTTATTCTCATTATTGTAATTTTGTTTACATACTTTTCTCACCTCTGTGAAACTGTATTTGTAGGTTGAACTATTTATCAACAAACTTGTATTTACCATTGTATTATTTTGTATTTTTCTTTTGAATTGTAAATTAGCTTAAACTAATTTAGGTGGGCGGTTTGTTCGCGAAAGCCGCTCAACGAAACATACTCCGTGAGGTGCTGCCACCTAGCGGTGTGCCCGGGAACTATTTGCCCGCGGCAGTACGAACTGCACGCAAAGACAAGTTCGGAAGATATAGTCGCCATAGTCACCAAGCAGACAAAGTGTGGAGCATCTAAGTTTTTCTCTCCCCAAGTTTCATACACCAATTATGGAGGAGTAAACATCTAAGCCACCCAGGACGAGCGAAGGGAGCAGGAATGGTGTTGGCCAGCCCACCAGGATTGGAGAAAGAAGAAAATGCAGCACATTACAAGGCTTATACATCATGCTTAAACACATAATCGTCAAGACACCAGGTACCTTTCTTAATTTATCATTTATGAAGATCCAGCAAAACCATTCAACAGTTCAACCATCAGCAGCAACTCATCATTTATCATAATCCAAAATTTAACTAACCCAATAACAATAAATATGTTCCTGCTTTTGGCTTTACACCCCCATCTAATTAATTATATTTGCCAAAATAAATCCTGATTTTAAATTCAACCTATGTACAAATCTCTGCAGTCCTTCACCGTCAGTGGTCCACTCTAAACCATATAAAAAATGGTAGAGTGATCACAATCGCAAACAACGACAAAAACCCGTTCATAAGAACAAAACAGACGTATTTGAAGTTTTAAGCACTTATTTCTCCAATTGACATAACCTAATCAAAAATAGTTTTAGAATCATTGTTGTAGAGAATTTAGTAAGCTTTCAAATAGTTTCTATCCACCTACCACGATTTCCCAACCGTGTTCGAGATATTAATGAGAGTATACGAAGTTCCCAAAACTTTTCATGTCTGTTCATAAAATATTTTATTCTAACCCTTCCTTAACTCCAAACGTAACATAACTTTTAACATATTAACTTTAATGAAAGTAGAACATGCAGATAATGTTTCAACAGAATCCCGTGATTCTAAGTACCCAAACCGAAAACGGTATTCAAAAACTATTTTTCCAATTTTCTCGAAAACGGTTAAAGCTATCGCTTTGAAAATGGTCTCATTCGTTTTCCTAGCCCAAGAAGCCTATAAAAAGAGTACTTACAAGCTTATGAACTCAAAAACGTAAGCGTTACGATTTTTTCTGCGCGAATTTCGCCCCAAACGCCATCTTCCAGTGGGCGGATTTTGCTGGTTAACGAACTTGACCTTTCAAATTGGACGAGGGATTTTTGTACCAAATTTCATCAAAATCGGACCATCAGGGAAGCCAGAAATGAGCGAACAGACAAATATATATATATATATATATATATATATATATATATATATATATATATAAATAAATATATACATATATATATATATATATATATATATATATACAAATTTGAACCACCGTTATTTTCGGTCTCTAGGGGTTCTGAAACGCGAAATTTTCTTGTCGGCACTTCCGGATTGTTTCATTGTATCAACCTTATAAGCGGGGTTCCTCCCTATGGGGGAACCGCGCTAAAACCCTACTTCGATAGCTAAATACTAAAAAAAGTCCGACTCGCAGGAACTGCATCATCTTAGCGCGGTTCCGTTCTTATCTCTAGACTCATTTAAAATGATTAAAATAGAAGCTGTTATTATTTTGGGTCCACATTTCTAGAAAGCATGAAGATTAGATAGTTAGCCGTCGAGGTGATAAGTAAAGATGGAATGGTTGGGATTCGGCTAAAGAAACCTCAATACGATTTTTGTTAAAAAATCTATATTTAGGACGTTTTGGCTACTCATTGGTAGCCTTCGTCAGCAATGAAAGTGCCGGAGGCAGAGGAGGACCAAAGTTGACAGTTCCATCTTTACTTTCAAGAAAGGTCTTATTTACGATCTTACCTGGATGGGTCCCCGGCCTAGGAAGGACCCCGCTAGGCATTTGAAAAGCTATATCTTGGAAATCCATATCTCTAAGATTAAATTGTTTTTCTTATTTTTCTTAACCTGATTTATTATCAAATACATTATCCAACTATAAGCAGTTAAAAAATAACAAGGAATAAAAACAGACAAAAAGAACAGTTCGAATAAGCGAAATCAATTACTTTAAAGTTTTAAGCACTTATTTCTCCGATTGACATCGTCTAATCAAAACTTTCATTAGAACCTTTTTTGTAGAGCATTTAGTAAGCTTTCTAATGGTATTCTTCCGTTTACCAAGATTCTCAACCTTTTTCGAGATATTAAGGAAAGTATACAAAGTTACCAAAACTTTTTATGTCTGTTAATAAAATATTTTATTCTAACCCTTCCTTAACTCCAAACGTAACAAAAATTTCAACATATTAGTTTTAATGAAAGTAGAACATGCAGAAAATGTTTCAACTGAATCCCATGATTCTAAGTACCCAAACCAAAAACGGTATTCAAAAACTATTTTTCCAATTTTCTCGAAAACGGTTAAAGCTATCGCCTTGAAAATGGTTTCATTCGTTTTCCTAGCCCAGGAATCATATAAAACGAGTACTTAGAAGCTTATGAACTCAAAAACGTAAGCGTTACGATTTTTTTTGCGCGAATTTCGCCCCAAACGCCATCTTCCAGTAGGCGGATTTTGCTGGTTAACGAACTTGACCTTTCAAATTGGACGAAGGATTTTTGTACCAAATTTCATCAAAATCGGACCATTCGTCTTCTATCTAGAGAGCGAACAGACAAATATATATATATATATATATATATATATATATATATATATATATATATATATATATATATATATAATAAATATATACATATATATATATATATATATATATATATATATACAAATTTGAACCACCGTTATTTTCGGTCTCTAGGGGTTCTGAAACGCGAAATTTTCTAGTCGGCACTTCCGGATTGTTTCATTGTATCAACCCTATAAGCGGGGTTCCTCCCTATGGGGGAGGGAGGAACCGCGCTAAAAACCAGATGCTTAGAAAATATCTCAAGCTACTCTTAGGACGTTTTTGTTATTTAAATATGAACCCTCACATTGCTCAGTGCATAATCTGTATTATACAGATCGAAAAAATATTATTATATTGCAATCCATTAAAATAATAAATACTAAAAATCTTCATTTTCTACAAAAGATAATTAATCTTAATCACTATTTTCCTCAGTAGTTTTGTTATCAGTTGTAACTTCGAATAAACATGTTAATATTTCTGCGGGTTTAATTTAAGTAACAAGAAATAAATTTTAGTATAAGAATGTATGTAATTTAAGTGATAAGAAATAAATTATCAAGGCTACCTGTGCTCCTATTTCCATTAGTTTAATCACACGTGTATCTTTTTATTCCCTTGCAATTGTATTTGAAGAAAAAAAAAAACAATTTTTTTTTTCACAAGAGAAACATCCCATGTCTCTATTATATTCAAACAAGTACAATGAAAAACGATGTATATATATATATATATAAGAGCAACTACAGTTATTTTGTCGGGGCCTTAGAAAGAGGATCAGGCCGACGGCATACTGTCACCTAGGCAAGCTAGGAGCGTAGTCTGGCAAATTATAGAGAAAACAACTAAAGGAAATTTTGTAATCGCTTTTTAGCGCGGTTCCTCCCTCCCCCATAGGGAGGAACCCCGCTTATAAGGTTGATACAATGAAACAATCCGGAAGTGCCGACAAGAAAAATTCGCGTTTCAGAACCCCTAGAGACCGAAAATAACGGTGGTTCAAATTTTTATATATATATATATATATATATATATATATATGTATATATTTATTTATATATATATATATATATATATATATATATATATATATATATATATATATTTGTCTGTTCGCTAATTTCTGGCTTTCCTGATGGTCCGATTTTGATGAAATTTGGTACAAAAATCAGTCGTCCAATTTGAAAGATCAAGTTCGTTAACCAGCAAAATCCGCCTACTGGAAGATGGCGTTTGGGGCGAAATTCGCGCAGAAAAAATCGTAACGCTTACGTTTTTGAGTTCATAAGCTTGTAAGTACTCTTTTTATAGGCTTCTTGGGCTAGGAAAACGAATGAAGCCATTTTCAAGGCGATAGCTTTAACCGTTTTCGAGAAAATTGGAAAAATAGTTTTTGAATACCGTTTTTGGTTTGGGTACTTAGAATCACGGGATTCAGTTGAAACATTATCTGCATGTTCTACTTTCATTAAAACTAATATGTTGAAAGTTATGTTACGTTTGGAGTTAAGGAAGGGTTAGAATAAAATATTTTATGAACAGACATGAAAAGTTTTGGTAACTTTGTATATTTTCCTTAATATCTCGAAAAAGGTTGAGAATCTTGGTAAACAAAAGATTACCATTAGAATGCTTACTAAATGCTCTACAAAAAAGGTTGTAATGAAAGTTTTGATTAGGCGATGTCAATCGGAGAAATAAGTGCTTAAAACATTAAAGTAATTGATTTCGCTTATTCGAACTGTTCTTTTTGTCTTTGATTTTGGTACTTAGAATCATGGGCTTCAGTTGAAACATTTTCTGCATGTTTGAATTTTATCAAAACTAATATGTTGAAAATTTGGTTACGTTTGTAGTAAAGGAAGGATTAAAATAAAATATTTCATTTTTAGACATGAAAAGTTTTGGGAACTTCGTATATTTTCATTAATATCACGAAAACGGTTTTGAATCTTGGCAAGCAAAAGATTACCATTCGAAAGGTTACTAAATTTTCTACAAAAAATGTTTTGAAGACATTTGCGATGGGATGGTGATATTTGGAGAAATAAGTGCTTAAAACATAGGTAATTTCGTTCATTTGAACGAATCTTTTTGTGTGTTTCCTACAGTTTTTTTTCACTGCTAGTTATTTTTGTGTTTTCTTATAGTAGTCAAATGTATTAGTCAATAAAACAGGATACGTATATATAGAAACAATATTTTGTTTCAACGGTACCTTGGAATTCGAAGATGCCCTATGAATATCTAGATTACTGTACTGGTGTTGATTTGGTTCTTTAGAATTGTTTTTGGTATTCCCTATTTTCAGAAGTTTTTATCTATTTATTAATTTTTTTTTAAATTCATTGAACGAAATCATATGAATTCAAAGGTGAGGAGCTAGGAGGCTTAGGGTGGAGTGCATTCCCAGTACATGTATCGCCCAGTGGACCCTCGTCATCTGTAAGTTCCTTTCTAG
This sequence comes from Gonocerus acuteangulatus, assembly GCA_946811695.1. Taxonomy (NCBI): domain Eukaryota; kingdom Metazoa; phylum Arthropoda; class Insecta; order Hemiptera; family Coreidae; genus Gonocerus; species Gonocerus acuteangulatus. Next base: position 104,788,239 of record OX328132.1, read on the forward strand.
GGTCATAAAGATAAGCCTCCAAACAACTGTAGGAATGTAGGATTTCTAATTTTTGCCAGTATCAGAACAGCCGCTGTTTACATACCACAGTGGTACTGACGTACCGGTTTATACTAGTTGCACTCCACACGGTGGTAGTACTTGGTGTATGCCACAGCGGATTGCTCATTATAATCTTATTTTATACGTATTAAATAGATACCTAAAAAAAGTTTATTTGTGTATAAGTGTTGCGTTATTGGGATTAGAATAAAATATTTTATTAACAGACATGAAATACTTCGGAATCTTTGTATATTGTCCTTAATTTTTTTTTTCTTTTATGGTGTATCGAAATCTGAGTCATTAGCACCATTTTTTCCTTATGAGCTTATATAATACTTAGATTTAGCTAGCAACAATATTTTACACCGCAATTAAAGTGATTTGCTCTTCTTATAAACATAATATTTATATTATAATATAAACATAACATATTAATTTGTCTGACAAAAAAAAAGTCCGACCCGCAGGAACTGCTTCATCTTAGCGCGGTTCCGTTCTTATCTCAAGTGCGATTAGTGAAGGAATATAGCAGCTATCGGTAGGTATTAGCACCATTTTCCCCCTTAATATCTTCAGAACAGTTAAGAAATCGTGGGAAGTACGATGTAACCATTCAAAAGCTTACTAAATTCTCTAAAAAAAAGATTCTGAAGCAAATTTCGATGGGGCAATGTCAGTCGGAGAAGTAAGTGCTTAAAACTAAGAAAGTGTTAGTTTTGTTATTTTAAACGGGTTTTTGTCACTGTTTACCTCACTTTTGTTTTTTAAGTTTATTTAACGGCGGAATGAGTATGTCATTATAGCTGAGAAAATAAGAATCATATTGGTAATAGAGTTTTCCTAGAGTGAGCGTCGCGATGACGGGAGAGTCCCATCCTCTTAGGAAACTGTCAGTTTCCATATGTGGCGCTTTAAGCTTCCTTCTTTTTGAGATTTTATTTTATATTTTTAACGAAAGATCAAAACCTACCAATAGCAGCTACTATTCCTTTCCTAATCGCACTTCGGATAAGAACGGAACCGCGCTAAGATGATGCAGTTCCTGCGAGTCGGACTTTTCTCAGATATGGTTAATGTTATGAAAAACGTACGACTCGCAGGAACTGCATCATCTTAGAGCGGTTCCGTTCATACTCCAAGTGACATTAGTAGAATAGAAGCAGTTTTGGGTAGGTTTTGATCTTTCGTGACAAATATAAAATTACATCTCAATGAGAAAGAAGATTAAAGGCAACAAAACAGGAAACTGATAGTATTCTAAGCGGAAATGACTCCCCCCACCTTCTCAACGTTCGCCTTAGGAAAATACTATTACCAATACGTTTCTAATATTCTTACCTTATCATACTAAAATACTAATTTTTCTATTAAATTCAATTTAAAAGAATAATAAATTAAAACGTTAGGTATACTGAGACAAAAATCCGCCCAAAAGAACAAAACTAACAATTTTGAAGTTTTATACACTTACTGGCCATAGCCACGTTGAATGCACCGGTTCTCGTAGATCACCGAAGTTAAGCAACGTCGGGCGTGGTCAGTACCTGAATGGGTGACCGACCACGTGCTGTTGGCATTAGAAATGGGTGGCAACCTGTAGATAGCCCGGCGCTAATAGCCAAACAGTTGATGCGCCGTAAAAAAAAATAAATACAAATACATACAATTATACACTTACTTCTCAAATTGACATCACCCCATCGAACATTACATTTGAACCTTTTTTGTACGGAATTTAGTAAACTTTCGAATGGTGACCTTCCACTTACCACGATCATAACCGTTTTTGAGATATTTTAGAATAGTAAGCTCTGAAAATTTTTCATGTTCATTATAATAATTTTTTTTTCTATCTTAATTCCAAATGTAACCTAAATTTAAATATATTTGTTTAGATAAATTTCAAACATGTAGAAAATTTGCAAATTGCCATTATTTGCCCAGAAAAATACCATTTGGCACTATTATAGGAGTGTATTGTCTTATTTACTACGTCTTCAGATCTTGCCTAAACTTGTCTATTCGCTAGATATTATATTTTTAATGCTAATACCTACGCACATTTGTAGACATTTAATCCAATGTCGAATTCACTTGACCTTCGATACAATGCAAATAGCCACAACTGATTGTCTATTTTGATTTTTTAGATCCAACCATATTAATTTTGTAATCGCCTTTTCTCAGATATGGTTAATGTTATGAAAAACGTCTGACTCGCAGGAACTGCATCATCTTAGCGCGGTTCCGTTCGTATCCCTAGTCATTTGAAAAGCTTAGAAAGGAAATAAACTTATTTTTTTTATGTATCTCGTGAAAATTGTCGAAATCCTCTCGAACATCTCGAATAAAAGTGATATTAAGGCGTCAGGGACACCGACAGTAGTTAACTTATACACAGAAGCGGAAATTACACAATCCGGCTCTCTTTCTAAAGCAAAGCTCTATGAATCAATACAAAATATGCCTAATAAAGCCTTTCTAGTGGATACAAAATGATCAAGATGAAGTAAAAGAAAGATTGCGTAGAATACCTTGGCTTATATAGCCTATATAGAATAATATGCCGAATAAAGCCAATCTAGTAAATACAGAAGAACATATAACAAGTCTTGACGAATAACCAGTCAAGATATAGAATAATATACCTAATTAAGTCTAAGGAGTAGATACAAATGGACCAAAAACAAGTCTTGAGGAATCTTGTTTTTTTTTCTAATTTTTTTTTATTTGTTATTTTTTTTATTTTAAATCTGTACAATGATCAAGTGTGTTGATACAGATATTGATATGTACTTTATATGACCAAAACGGAAAAAAATTAAAATAAAATAAATAAATAATAAAATAAAAATTTGGAAGAAGCCAACCATTGTTACCACTTCCTAGATATTTAACTAAGTATTTCAATGAATCCAGAGGGATCAGGCAAGTAAATTGTCTCGGGGCCACTGTCTCTTTAGCCGCCTGGGGGATTGTCTGGATGGGATTGGGATGATAAGGATTGACCTTCAGGATTAGGATGGAGAGACAATTTGGAGTGGAACGTTTGGAAACGGGTTTTAGCGAGGTCAAGGACAAATGGGATGTTGAGGTCATTGTGTAGGGTTTTGTTGGATACATAAAAAGGGGCATTTACAATTTTACGGAGGACTTTTGACTGGAATGCCTGTACATAAAAAGGGGCATTTACAATTTTACGGAGGACTTCTGACTGGAATACCTGTATTCTGTTGATGTTGGATGGTTTTGCAGATCCCCAGAGTTCGAGTCAGTATGTCCATATTGGCCGAATGATTGTTTTGTATATCGTTAGTTTGTTCTGTATTGATAATTTAGATGAGGGTCCAAGGAGTCGTCTAAGTAGTCCGTATCGTTTGTAAAGTTCTTGTCTTTTCAGTCTCGTGTGAGGGTTCCATGTCAGTCGGCTGTCAAGGTAAAATCCTAGATATGTGAATGTAACCTGTTTACATTTTTCATGGTTGATTTTAACTCTCCATCTTTCACTCCAATGCTGAATAGCGGTAAGATGTTCCTGCAGGTGTTGGGATGCTACTGGGGGATCAGGGGAAGTTGATAGGATGGCAGTATCATCTGCGTTGGTGGTCAGTAAGGTATGAGGGTGTGTGGAAATATCCGCAGTGTAAAGGAGGAAAAGGAGAGGACCAATAATACTGCCTTGAGGGACACCAGCGTTTATGGGGCAGGTAGGGGAAAGACTTGTACCTTGTTTAACTTGAAAGGATCTGGTTGAGAGGTAGGACTGGAGGATAAGGAAATAGGTGTGAGGAAGTTTAAGCTTTACTTTGTAAAGTAATCCCGGGTGCCAAACCCGATCGAATGCTTGAGCAACGTCGAGAAAGGCACTCGTGCAAAAACTCTTACGTTCAAGCGAGGAGGATATTTAGTCAACAACTCGTAAACACTGTTGTATGGTGAAATGCTGGAAGCGGAAACCAAATTGGTGGTTGGGCATTTTCTTCGAGGATTCTATGATAGGAAGGATTCTTTTGTAAAGGAGTTTTTCAAATATTTTGGACATTACGGCAGAAGGCTGATTGGTCGATAGGAAGAAGGGCAGTGGGGAGGTTTAAAAGGTTTGGGAATAACAATAATAACTGAGTGTTTCCAGGGGTTCGGGAAATGGGTTGTTCTAAGGATCGAGTTGTACAGGTATGTAAGGAATATAATGGCCTTCTGGGAGATGTTTTTGAGAATTGTGGAGGTGATGAGGTCGTAACCGGGAGATTTCCTAGGGAGGTGTTTGATGATATATTTTACTTCGGACGGATGGAAAGTTTTGGGAGGGAAAGACAAAGGTAAAGGAGAATTCAGGTAGTCTACGATATCTTCATCATGGGAGGGGTTCGTTTGAGGATTAGGGGAAAATACTGAGGTAAGGTGTGTGGAGAGAAGGAGCGCCTTTTCTTCATCACTTTTGGCCCAGGACCCATCACTGCGTTTGAGAGGGGAAGGAATTTGGTGAAACCTGAGGATTTTACGAGTGACTGTCCACAAAGAACAGTCTTGTGTAGAGAGGGATGAAAGGTATTCGTTAAAGGATTCTGAACGGAATTGAGACAGGGAAGATTTTAGTTGTCGCGTCAGTCTGTTGTATGCGTTTCTGTCGGAGGGATAGCGTGATCTTTGCCATAGAGCTCTGGCCCGACGCTTGGCTGCAAGAAGTTCATGGATGTGGGTTGGAAGTTGCAATTTGGGTGAAGGAGGTAACCCCATTGGTCGGCATGAATTGCGGGCACTGTCCTGAATGGCTTTAGTAAACGATTCAGTGGCTTTGTCTAGGTCTGAGGGGGTTCTTAGGGAAACGGTTAGGTCTATGGAGCGCTCTAGGTTGAGCTGAAATGATTGCCAGTTAATAGGACCGGGTGTAAGGGTTGGTTGTAGAGGACGGGGTACAGCGGATGAGAAGAGGGTTAGAAGGATCGCAGAATGGTCCGACGATAGGTCGAGGAGCGAATCAACAGAAGTCGCTATACCTCCCAAGCCAGACGAGATGAAGAAATCGACTAGGTTTGCGGGATGGATCAGTTGGCCAGTATGTTGGTGTGTTTGGCGATATAGGGAGATAATTCTGGGAATTGAGAATATCATAAAGGATTCTGCCACGGGAGTTAGCTGAACGGCTTCCCCACATGGGGTGTTTCGCATTAAAATCACCCCCGGTGAGGAAACGAGGACCAAAGGATTGGAATATTGACTGAAATTCAGGATGGTAAATGGTATGGTTGGGAGAACAATACACTGCGGATAGTATGATATCGAAGGGATAAAGGGAAAGGGATATGGATTTTACCTGCAAGCTTATTGATGCGATGCTGGACTCTTGGTGATGCTTGATGTTGCTCTTGATTAGGATTAGAGTCCCGTGCTGCGCCAGAGATGGATGGTCGGGTCGATAACAGGAGTAACCCTTGACACCGAATGTCATGGATTCTTTCAGGTGTGTTTCAGTTATAAGTGCAATGTCAATGTTTTTGTCAGTTAGCAAAAGTGTGAGTTCTTGTCTTCTTGTTGTGAGTCCGTTGGCATTCCACTAAAGAATAGAGAGATGGGAATTATGGAAGCATTGCATTCTGGGATTTAGGAAGGAAGAGTGCTATAAGGGTGGTCATCGGATTAATTAGAGTAGTAAGAAGGGTTTCAAGTTTATTTAGGAAAGAGGAGAAAAGGGTCATTGGATCTTGAGCCTGGTGCTGTGGGGTTTGCTTAGACGGGGCGGGAGAAGGTGGGAAGGTAGTTAAGGTTTAGAGTTGCGGAGGAGAAGTAGAAGAGGTAGGAAGGGAAGATGGTTCATGTGGTTTCTGAGCTGGTTTAGGGACAGGCGGCTTCTTTTTCTCGAGCGTAGTTAGCAGGGAGGAGTAGGTGACGTTCGGCCGGCGATGGGACGATTCTTGTGCTGCTGGAACGGGCTGAAGGCTGGGGAAGTGGGATGGTCCGCTGGGTGGTGATGGTTTCTTGGCATCTTTTTGATGACTGAGCTGGGTTCTCTGCCGTTGTATTCTGATGGTTTTGAGTGCTTTATATACTTCACACCCTTTGTAGCTGGCAGTGTGATTCTCGCCGCAGTTCGCGCAGCTCGGTGGGACGTCAAGTGACTTGGGGCAGTCTTTAGAGGAGTGTTCGGAGCCGCATTTGACACATTTTGATGAGTGATGGCAGTACGCGCGGGAGTGATTGAACTCCTGACAGTTTTGGCACTGTATTACATCGCTTCGGCGACATGGTTCCTCTACTTTGAATTTTGTGTAGAGTAAGTACTGTTCCCGGAATATTTCCTTGCTATTTTCATTTTTTTCCAAATCTATGAAGAAAAGTGGTAACTGCGCCTTCGTGACAGGATGCCGCACATTGTGGGCTCTCTTGACGGAGTAGCCTTTCTTTGTGAGGGTAACTGATAGCAGTGAAAGTCTGCTTCCCTACTTTCCAAGTACCGAATAATTTGTCTGTAGGAGTCACTGTCAGATGGCTTTATAACGATGTCCTTAAATCTAGCTCGGCATTCGCAATTCTTTTCCCCAACTATTTCAGTCAGACTGCTGCAGAGTTTTTTGAAGTCGGCAACTTTCCTGAGATAGATGTTAGGAGGTTTCACGGGATTTCGAGGTGAATCCTGGCTCACTTGGGTGTGTTCCGAAGTCCGAGGGTGTGTCGAGGAATTCTTATTTGGAGACGACTTTTTTTGTTTTGTCTTAGGAGGTGTTAGGACGTCGCTGGTTCTTTTGCGTAATCTCTTGCGTCTTCCAGTCGCAACATTTTCAAAATCGTGAGCTGACGTAGACTCGATAACGGTCATGTTTTGTTCGCTAACCTCAATTGATGACATCGTCCGTGGCTTTTAATGATTTATAAAAAAATAATAATAATAAAAAAAAAAAATTGTCCGTGGCGAGCTACGAACTCGGGCTATTCAGCTGGGAGAGTTGGACGCTGCCGCTGAGCCAAGAACGCTGATATGGAATCTACTAGTGGCGCAGGCACTAGTATTTAAATTTCTGAAGGGGCATTGACAGCCTCTCTGTCAGGCGCATACAGGAGCACCCCCACCACTAGCCTCAGCTAGGGTAAAGGCCTACACAAGTGTAGGAAATAAGCGTTTTTACTCACTTATTTTGTGATGATCTGGTGAGTAAAATTACTTCCAAGTTCACAATTATGTTCACCAGTGGATTAGCTACCACTGTGCCACTTTTCAGATAAGGGGAACACTTTGAACTACTTTAAATACACTAGTTTTAGAGAGCTTTATAAAACGTTGTGACATAGGCTACACCTGGGCAGAGATGGGCAGATTCGTATTCGTAAATCCGAATCCGAATTTGATTCACAGCACCTTGATGGATTCGGATTCACACATATGAATCCGAATCCATTCGGATTCACATCTATGAATACGAATCCATTCGGATTCACATCTATGAATACGAATCCATTCGGATTCACATCTATGAATACGAATCCATTCGAATTCACATCTATGAATAAGAATCCATTCGGATTCACACATATGTATCCGAATCCATTCGGATTCACATCTATGAATACGAATCCATTCGGATTCACATCTATGAATACGAATCCATTCGGATTCACACATATGAATCCGAATCCATTCGGATTCACATCTATGAATACGAATCCATTCGGATTCACATCTATGAATAAGAATCCATTCGGATTCACACATATGAATCCGAATCCATTCGGATTCACATCTATGAATACGAATCCATTCGGATTCACATCTATGAATACTAATCCATTCGGATTCACACTCGGATTCACAATTCAATTCAAAAGGCCAACATAAATAAATAAATGCCTGTCAGTACCTCACTACAGGTCGAGTTTTGAGTTTTAGCGAATTTTCGTATGTATATTTATTAGCCTCAGACTATGTATTTGAACCAAAAAATAATATGAAAACTTTCCTACTATTTGGAGCCCCAAGTCGTACATTCTGCCGAGAAATGTAGCCACCATGAAACGGGATAGTTCTTCCTCTCCTCCATAGCCCTGAAGAAGGCTTACATGTCAAGCCGAAACTTTGGCATAAATAAACTAAATTTAACTATACAAAGGTAGTTTTTATTGAATCAAAAGACGGAATTGTGATTTCTTAAGATTCTCACGTACACAAAAGAGTCAAAACCACACAGCAACATCACATGAATAAGAGTGAGGATTTAAACGGTAATATTTATATGTTTTTGTAATTCGGCGAACGCTTAAGGTTTGGAAGTTGAATTTAATTATATGGGTTTTGTAGTCTTTTAATTTAATATGGAGTCTTTTGTAGGGTCTAAATCATAGTTGGGCAAAAATTAGCGAGCGCTAAAAGCTGATACCTCTCCGCTAATTTAGCGATACCGTATAAACCCAGCGCTAATAATTAGCGCATAGCGACGGCAGTGCGCTAATCGCTAATTTATTTATGAAATGTTTAAATATCGTGATAGCTAATAGCTTTAGCTATAGTTACAACATTTTGTCATCTCAAAGTTCACTTCCGGTCTGCTCTGAGCCCGGGGGCATGCACCGCATATAACTTTAGGTAAAACTGAAGTTTAGCGTCCTCCAAACCGATTTCATTCAAATTTTGTACAATAACGTATTTTGATGCACTAAACATGGATCCACTAAAAAAAAATTCGCATTCAACTAGGAAAGAAGTTATTAAGCACAAAGGTTCACTTTTATGAGGGTTATGAGAGCTAATGTAAGCAATTAAATTTGTCAACATGCGCATGCGCGCTTATGGAAAAGTTCGTAATAAAGAAGTTTAATTGAAATTTACCATCAATTATTTAAATTCAACAGCAGTTATTTATTCGCAACCATTTTTTAAAAAAAAGTGAAACACTCTTCACATTTCTTGTTTCGTTCATGAAAAGTATTATATAACAGAAATCTCTAAATAATTAGCTAATGCCTATATAATTATTAGTTCGTTCTAATTCGCGCCTGCTGAACTTTAATTGTCAACATACTCTTATTTTATAAAAAAAAATAGCAATAAAGTTGCACGAATTTATTATTCTCTTCAAACGTGCTCATAAATATGAAGAGCGCTTAAAGGCATTTTTCTGTGCGATTGGGGATTTGTGTCCACGGAACATCGCGTCTCAAGAAGAAGAAGAACGCTAATAAGGATGTCTAGGAAGATAAGAAGAATGTCTAGGACGACTATTAGGCATACATGCTATGCGTTCCCTCTCGCTACGGTTGCTCAAGAGGATATCAAAACCCAGGGGTGAGGATGCCCTTAAAATTGACAATATTTTTGAATAAATGGTTTATGAACATTTCAAACGAGAGTTCTCTGTTTCCCAATGTTACATATCTGCGCATGCTCGTTTTTACAAATACGGTGTTTACGCCTACTTTTATAACGTTCCTAACAGTGAACTTTAGTGCTTGATAACATCTTTCCTAGTTGAGTGCAAACTTTTTTTTTTAGCGGATTCGTGTTTAGTGCATCAAAATACGTTGTTGTACAAAATTTCAATGAAATCGGTTTGGAGGACGCTAAACTTCAGTTTTACCTAGTTATATGCGGTGCATGCCCCCGGGCTCAGACCAGACCGGAAGTGAACTTTGAGATGACAAAATGTTGTAACTATCGCTAAAGCTATTAGCTATCACGATATTTAAACATTTCATAAATAAATTAGCGATTAGCGCACTGCCGTCGCTATGCGCTAATTATTAGCGCTGGGTCTATACGGTGTCGCTAAATTAGCGGAGAGGTATCAGCTTTTAGCGCTCGCTAATTTTTGCCCAACTATGGTCTAAATGAGATCATAAGGCTGTATCTGTTGAAGACGTTTATTTATAATTCAAATTAAAATAATTCAATTCAAATAAATTCAAGCAAGGACCTTAATTATATATAATACAACTTCTGAATTTTTATTGATCTTGTTGAAAAAAGAAAAAAGTAAATGAATAAGGAAAATGAATTGAATAAATTCCAGTAAGTACCTCAATCATATAAATAAGTACCTCCCTACATTTCAGGTAGGATTAAAGGTAGGAGTCATTATCTACTGCGATTAAATTACAAAAACCCTATACCGATAGCTAAACACTAAAAACCAGATGTATCGAAAATATCTCAAGTTACTCTTAGGAAATTTTTGTTCTATAAATATGAACCCTCACATTGCTGTGTGCATAATCTGTATTACACAGATCGAAAAACTACGCACCTTTCACAATGAAACGTTTACGGATAATAGTTGAGAAATTACTGATTTTACGTGATTTTGTTGGTAGGTGTTTTTTGAGGGGTAGTTAGGGAAAACCGCCCATCAAATTTTCACAATTTTTTTTAATCTTATGAGTGGCTCAAAAATTATGAAAAAAATACGCAAGGTACACCTAATCAATAGCTTCAATTCAGATTAGTTTCACTTAAATATCTAGTGTAGTTTCATAGAAAAACGACTTTGAAGTTAGGGATCTAAACCCTTATTCCCACAAAACGAGTACAGTTGGGGGTTTGATAATTGACGAAAAATTATTTCTGGGAACTAGAAATAAAATAATGACATCAAAGTCAAGAAAGACGCCAGTGCGTGTTTCATATGGAAACACGGCGAGACCCTTTATTTGAATTGAATTATTTTAATTTGAATTATAAATAAACGTCTTCAACAGATACAGCCTTAGGACCTAGAAAAGACTCCATCTTAAATCAAAAGACTACAAAACCCCTATAATTAAATTCAACTTCCAAACCTTAAGCGCTCGCCGAATTACAAAAAACATATAAATATTACCGTTTAAATCCTCACTCTTATTCATGCGATGTTGCTGTGTGGTTTTGACACTTTTGACGGAAAAAATGACAATTCCGTCTTTTGATTCAATAAAAACTACATTTCATAGTTAAATTTAGTTTATTTATGCCAAAGTTTCGGCTTGACATGTAAGCCTTCTTCAGGGCTATGGAGGTGAGGAAGAACTATCCCGTTTCATGGTGGCTACATTTCTCGGCAGAAAGTACGACTTGGGGCTCCAAATAGTAGGAAAGTTTTCATATTATTTTTTGGGTCAAATACTTAGTCTCAGGCTAATAAATACACATACGAAAATTCGCTAAAACTCAAAACTCGACCTGTAGTGAGGTACTGAAAGGCATTTATTTATTTATATTTGCCTTTTGAATTGAATTTTTCAGTGAATCCAAGTGTGAATCCAAATGGATTCGTATTCATAGATGTGAATCCGAATGGATTCGGATTCATATGTGTGAATCCGAATAGATTCGGATTCGGATTCATATGTGTGAATCCAAATTTCGGATTCGGATTCATATGTGTGAATCCAAATTTCGGATTCGGATTCACACTTGCAAATATGAATCCATTCGGATTCGGATTTACACGTCAAGGTGCTGTGAATCAAATTCGGATTCGGATTTACGAATACGAATCTGCCCATCTCTGCACCTGGGACACTCAACTGTTTTTTTTTCTAATTAAATACTTTTTATCAATATTTAGTATATAACCTATGTTTGGAACTGTGTTATTTCAGAATCTAGTATAGTATAAGAAATTTTGGTGAATGATATCATTAAGTTGCTCTCTGTACCGTGGCTTTGTATTTGTGTCGGCAGATACCTGGGGTATATTTACAACTTTTGAGGATTAACTCCAAGCAGGTAAATTTCCTGCGGACCTTCTGCTTCTACGGGGACTGAACCGACTCTCTATTCGCTCATTGTATCTAACCGTTGTGAAGTTTATTTTTTGGATTTAGAACTTAATATACATATGTAGACTAAATCATAGCAAGAAGTCTACCTCCGTCGTCGGTTCTTAACTATGTAGACTCGCTAATGTCACCCAATCTTAGATACATCGTAATTAAAATCCACAGCAAAAACACGACATTTCATCAGAATACCCTGCTTAATAAAACATATATAGAATAATATGCCAAATAAAGCCTATCACACCTACAAGCCTATCATCTACACGGGTGAAGACTTTTGATATGTTGACCACCTAACTAGCCGAAACAAAGTTATGAAGTTAAAAATTGTGTTCCAAACATTTCCACCTATAACTCTTAGTTTCCTAGGCTGTTAGTCGCTAGATTTCAGATTTCACGAAGAACACTGAAATTATTTTTACGTTTGAAGGTAAATACATAAAATAGCAATGTAATAAATATTATTGGAGGGAATGCAATACTCTACAGCCCTATAACCGTTATCTATTATTTTGGTACATCGTTGAAGAGTTATCCGGTCAAAACGGGGAAAAAATCTGCGGCAAAAATGTTTTTCACCAAAATGACAGACTATCAAGAGCGGATATTTCGAAAACTAAAGATATCTCGAAAACCTTTAAAGAATAGAACTTGTATGAAATTTAATCAGCTTTCATTTGTTATAGAATAGTCATGTCGCTAGGACGCAGGGTTTCCGAGATATTAGTGAACACCCAAAAAATGGGACCTTCTAAACCCCCCTCCCCCCCGGCTCAAAGGTTAAGGGTAAGGACTTTCGATATGTTCACCTCCTATCCAGCCCAAACAAAGTTAAGAAGTCAAAAAGTGTGTTCCAAACAGTTCTACCTTTAGCTGTTTTCAAGCATTCGTTGCCTGGACTGCGTAGCTAGGCTTTGTATTTGTGTCGGCAGATACCTGGGGTATATTTAAAACTCTTGAGGATTAACTCCAAGCAGGTAAATTTCCTGCTAGGAGGGTTCAGTCCGGGCACTGAACGGCCTCTATTCGCTCATAGTATCTAACCGTTGTGAAGTTTATTTTTTGGATTTAGGAATTAATATACATATGTAGACTAAATCATAGCAAGAAGTCTACCTCCGTCGTCCGTTCTTCACTATGTAGACTCGCTAATGTTACCCAATCTTAGATACATCGTAATTAAAATCCACAGCAAAAACACGACATTTCATCAGAATCCCCTGCTTAATAAAACATATATAGAATAATATGCCAAATAAAGCCTATCACACCTACAAGCCTATCATCTACACGGGTGAAGACTTTTGATATGTTGACCACCTAACTAGCCGAAACAAAGTTATGAAGTTAAAAATTGTGTTCCAAACATTTCCACCTATAACTCTTAGTTTCCTAGGCTGTTAGTCGCTAGATTTCAGATTTCACGAAGAACACTGAAATTATTTTTACGTTTGAAGGTAAATACATAAAATAGCAATGTAATATATATTATTGGAGGGAATGCAATACTCTACAGCCCTATAACCGTTATCTATTATTTTGGTACATCGTTGAAGAGTTATCCGGTCAAAACGGGGAAAAAATCTGCGGCAAAAATGTTTTTTCCCCAAAATGACAGACTATCAAGAGCGGATATTTCGAAAACTAAAGATATCTCGAAAACCTTTAAAGAATAGAACTTGTATGAAATTTAATCAGCTTTCATTTGTTATAGAATAGTCATGTCGCTAGGACGCAGGGTTTCCGAGATATTAGTGAACACCCAAAAAATGGGACCTTCTAAACCCCCCTCCCCCCGGCTCAAAGGTTAAGGGTAAGGACTTTCGATATGTTCACCTCCTATCCAGCCCAAACAAAGTTAAGAAGTCAAAAAGTGTGTTCCAAACAGTTCTACCTTTAGCTGTTTTCAAGCATTCGTTGCCTGGACTGCGTAGCTAGGCTTTGTATTTGTGTCGGCAGATACCTGGGGTATATTTACAACTCTTGAGGATTAACTCCAAGCAGGTAAATTTCCTGCTAGGAGGGTTCAGTCCGGGCACTGAACCGCCTCTATTCGCTCATAGTATCTAACCGTTGTGAAGTTTATTTTTTGGATTTAGGAATTAATATACATATGTAGACTAAATCATAGCAAGAAGTCTACCTCCGTCGTCCGTTCTTCACTATGTAGACTCGCTAATGTTACCCAATCTTAGATACATCGTAATTAAAATCCACAGCAAAAACACGACATTTCATCAGAATCCCCTGCTTAATAAAACATATATAGAATAATATGCCAAATAAAGCCTATCTAGTGGATAAAAATAGAGGAAAAACGCCGTTCGTGGAGGTAGACAATCTTACAAGGCATTTTGCTCAGAAATCTCCAAAATATTCTTACTAATTTTACGTATCCTGTTTTATAACCAAATAGATTTATATTCAATAATCAATAAGAAAAAACTACTAGCAATAAAAAACTGTGGGTAACAGATGAAAATAGGGAATACCAAGAACAATTCATAAGAACGAAATCAACACCAGTACTGTAATCTAGATATTCATAAGGCATCTTCGAATTATAACAAACAAAATATTGCTTCTAATTATACGTATCCTGTTTACTGACAAATACATTTGACTGCTATAAGAAATTACAAAAATAACGAGCAGTGAAAAAAAAAAACTGCGGGAAACACACAAATAGATCCATTTAAATAAACGAAACTAACTAAGTTTTAAGCACTTATTTCTCCTAATGTGACGACCCCATCAAACATTTCTTCAAAACATTTTTCGTAGAGAATTTAGTAAGCTTTCGAACTATTACATTTCACTTGCCACGATTTCCGACCCCTTTTCGAGATATTAAAGAAAAATACGAAGGGGGCCTAATAGATATTCATACGGGATCTGAGAATCCCAAGATTCCGCAAAAATAAAATATTCTAATTATACGTATCCTGTTTTATTGGCAAATACATTTGACTACTATAAGCAATTGCAAACAATAGGGAATATACCAAAGAACTCGGATTAGGAGCCTTGACAGTTTCAAGACATTTGAAGGAAATCGGCAAATCCAAAACTGACATTTCATTCGGTACAGCCTGATATATTTCTAACAATGAATTGTTTTTCTTATTTTAATTAATCTGTATTATTTTCAAACACATTATCCAACTATAAGCAATGAAAAAATAGGAATAAAAACAGACAAAAAGAACCGTTCGAATAAACGAAATCAATTACTTCAAAGTTTAAGCACTTATTTCTCCGATTGACATCGTTTATTCAAAACTGTCTTCAGAACCTTTTTTGTAGACCATTTAGTAAGCTTTCGAATGGTAACCTTTCGCTTCCCAAGATTTTCAATCGTTTTCGAGATATTAATGATAGTATACGAAGTTCCCAAGATTTTCATTATTTCTAGCAACAGAAAATTGGTTTCATTTTTCCTATCCTGTTTTCCACACAAATACATTTTCCCAACAAAAGAAATTACAAAAATAAAAAACCAAGGGAAAGAGACAAAAATTACAAAAAGAACGACAAAAACACGTTCAAAAGAAAAAAAAAAAAAAAAAACAGACGTATTTGAAGTTTTAAGCACTTATTTCTCCGATTGACATGACCTAATCAAAAATAGTTTTAGCATCTTTTTTGTGGAAAATTTAGTAAGCTTTCAAATAGTTTCTATCCACTTACCACGATTTCCCAACCGTGTTCGAGATATTAATGAAAGTATACGAAGTTCCCAAAACTTTTCATGTCTGTTCATAAAATATTTTATTCTAACCCTTCCTTAACTCCAAACGTAACAAAACTTTCAACATATCAGTTTTAATGAAAGTAGAACATGCAGGTAATGTTTCAACTGAATCCCGTGATTCTAAGTACCCAAACCAAAAACGGTATTCAAAAACTATTTTTCCAATTTTTTTGAAAACATTAAAGCTATCGCCTTGAAAATGGTTTCATTCGTTTTCCTAGCCCAAGAGGCCTATAAAAAGAGTACTTACAAGCTTATGAACTTAAAAACGTAAGCGTTATGATTTTTTTACGCGGATTGTTTCATTGTATCAACCTTATAAGCGGGGTTCCTCCCTATGGGGGAGGGAGGAACCGCGCTAAAATAACGTCCGGAACAGGCTAAGTAATATTTCAACATTTTACGTATCTTCTTTTACTGTCGAAATCATTGTACTACTAAACGTAGTTAATAAAATCAAGACGCAATAAAAAAAGTCCGATTCGCAGGAACTGCGTCATCTTAGCGCGGTTACGATCTTATCTCTAGTGTTTATGAAGGCATAGAATAGAAACAGTTATTACTTTGTTTAGATCAATAGCGAAACAGCTATCCAAATGAAATCTCAAACAAACCAGTCTTCAAAGGTCTTGATTTACAATCTTACCTGTATGGGTCAGCTATACCATAAGTCGGGCAGAAAGGCCTCCGCTCAGAGGCATTTGGAAAGCTTTGGGATCTCTCTCTTTGAACGCTACATTTCTAACAATAAATTGTACTTCTTATTTTACTTAATCTGTTTTATTTGCAAATACATTATCTGACTATAAGCAATTTAAAAATAACAAGGAATAAAACAGACAAAAAGAACAGTTCGAATAAGCGAAATCAATTACTTTAAAGTTTTAAGCACTTATTTCTCCGATTGACATCGCCTAATCAAAACTTTCATCAGAACCATTTTTGTAGAGCATTTAGTGAGCTTTCTAATGGTCATCTTCCGTTTCCCAAGATTCTCAACCTTTTTCGAGATATTAAGGAAAGTATACAAAGTTACCAAAACTTTTTATGTTTGTTAATAAAATATTTTATTCTAACCCTTCCTAAACTCCAAACGATACAAAAATTTCAACATATTAGTTTTAATGAATGTAGAACATGCAGAAAATGTTTCAACTCAATCCCATGATTCTAAGTACCAAAATCAAAGAGAAAAAGAACAGTTCGAATAAGCGAAATCAATTACTTTAAAGGTTTATGCACTTATTTCTCCGATTGACATCGCCTAATCAAAACTTTCTTTAGAACCATTTTTGTAGAGCATTTAGTGACCTTTCTAATGGTCATCTTCCGTTTCCCAAGATTCTCAACCTTTTTCGAGATATTAAGGAAAGTATACAAAGTTACCAAAACTTTTCATGTCTGTTCATAAAATATTTTATTCTAACCCTTCCTTAACTCCAAACGTAACATAACTTTCAACATATTAGTTTTAATGAAATTAGAACATGCAGATAATGTTTCAACTGAATCCAACTGAATTTCAACTGAATTTCCAATTTTCTCGAAAACGGTTAAAGCTATCGCCTTGAAAATGGTTTCATTCGTTTTCCTAGCCCAAGAAGCCTATAAAACGAGTACTTACAAGCTTATGAACTCAAAAACGTAAGAGTTACGATTTTTTCTGCGCGAATTTCGCCCCAAACGCCATCTTCTAGTGGGCGGATTCTGCTGGTTAACGAACTTGACCTTTCAAATTGGACGACGGATTTTTGTACCAAATTTCATCAAAATCGGACCATCAGGGAAGCCAGAAATGAGCGAACAGACAATATATATATATATATATATATATATATATATATATATATATATATAAATATATACATATATATATATATATATATATATATATATACATACAAATTTGAACCACCGTTATTTTCGGTATCTAGGGGTTCTGAAACGCGAAATTTTCTAGTCGGCACTTCCGGATTGTTTCATTGTATCAACCCTATAAGCGGGGTTCCTCCCTATGGGGGGGGGGGGAGGAACCTCGCTAAAACTCAAGAAAACACACACAAAGAACCATTCAAAGCAACAAAACCAGCACGTCGGACGTTTTATGTTATATTTCTCCGTCTGAGATCGTTTCATCGAAAACTATATGATAAACGTTTTTATAAGGAATTTAGTGAATGGCTACCAAGCACTTACCACAACCGTTATCGTAATCTTTAGGAAAATATACCAAGCTCCGGAAAATTTTCATGTCTATTAATAAATTGTTTTGATACTTTCTTACCTCCAAACCCAACCAAAATTAAAATATCTTAGATTAGATGAATTTCCAAAAAATTGTTTATGTCGGTTATTGAAATATATATTATGAAGTTTAGTACGAAATATGACATTTTATATATATATATAAATATATATATATATATATATATATATATATATATATATAGTGTACATATATATATATATATATATATATATATATATATATATATATATATATAAATTCCACTAGTTCTTTTTAGCGCGGTTCCTCCCTCCCCCATAGGAAGGAACCCCGCTTATAAGGTTGATACAATGAAACAATCCGGAAGTGCCGACGACTAGAAAATTTTGCGTTTCAGAACCCCTAGAGACCGAAAATGATGGTGGTTCAAATTTGTATATATATATATATATATATATATATATATATATATATATATATATATATATATATATTTGTCTGTTCGCTCTGTAGGTCGAAGACGAATGGTCCGATTTTGATGAAATTTGGTACAAAAATCTTTCGTCTAATTTGAAAGGTCAAGTTCGTTAACCAGCAAAACCCGCCTACTGGAAGATGGCGTTTGGGGCGAAATTCGCGCAAAAAAAAAATCGTAACGCTTACATTTTTGAGTTCATAAGCTTGTAAGTACTCGTTTTATAGGCTTCTTGGGCTAGCAAAACGAATGAAACCATTTTCAAGGTGATAGCTTTAACCGTTTTCGAGAAAATTGGAAAAATAGTTTTTGAATAGCGTTTTTGTTTTGGGTACTTAGAATCATGGGATTCAGTTGAAACATTTTCTGAATGTTCTACTTTTATTAAAACTAATATGTTGAAATTTTTGTTACGTTTGGAGTTAAGGAAGGGTTAGAATAAAATATTTTATTAACAGACATAAAAAGTTTTGGTAACTTTGTATACTTTCCTTAATATCTCGAAAAAGGTTGAGAATCTTGGTAGACGGAAGATTACCATTGGAAATGCTCTACAAAAAAGATTCTGATAAAAGTTTTGATTAGGCGATGTCAATCGGAGAAATAAGTGCTTAAAACTTTAAAGTAATTGATTTCGCTTATTCGAACTGTTCTTTTTATCTTTGATTTTAGTACATAGAATTATGGGACGCAGTTGAAACATTTTCTGCTTGTTCAAATTTCATCAACACTAATATGTTGAAATTTTGGTTACTTTTGGAGTAAAGGAAGGGTTAGAATAAAATATTTTATTAACAGACATGAAACGTTTTGGGAACTTCGTATACATTCATTAATATCTCGAAAACGGTTTGGAAATCGTGGAAAGTGAAATGTAAAAGTTCGAAAGCTTGCTAAATTTTCTACAAAAAATGTTTTGAAGGAATTTTTGATGGGATGTTCATATTAGGAGATATAAGTGCTCAAAATTTAGTTAGTTATTTTCGTTTATATAAACGGATCTATTTGTGTGCTTCTCGCAGTCTTTTTATCACTGCTCGTTATTTTTGTAATTGCGTATGTCAAATGTATTTGTCAATAAAACAGGAGACGTATAAGTAGAAACAATATTTTGTTTTTACGGAATCTTGGGATTCTCAGATGCCGTATGAATATCTATTAGGCCCCCTTCGTATATTTTCCTTAATATCTCGAAAACGGTTGAGAATCTAGGTAAGTGGAAGGTTACCATTAGAAAGCTTACTTAATGCTCCACAAAAAAGATTGTGAAGAATTTTTTGATGAAGCGATGTCAATCGGAGAAATAAGTGCATAAAACTTTCGTTTATTTGAACGGTTCTTTTTGTCTGTTTTTATTTCTTGTTATTTTATTATTGCTTCTAGTAGGAGTAAAACAAGATAAGAAAATGGAAAAGATATTTATAATTTTTAACGAAAGATCAAAACAAACTAATAATTGTATCTACTCCTCTTTTTTTGTCTCTGTTTACCTTCGTTTTTAATTTTTTTTTGTTTTTCTCGGTTTGCCTTAATTGCTTGCTGTTATTTTGATTGCATTTGTTTCAATAAAACATGATAAGTAATTGAAAAGAGTGTTGGTATTTTGAATTGACTTTGAGAGTCTTGCTTTAGATTGAGGAATTTCCGCTTCTAACCTGTGGGTGTTAGCAATTTTCATAAAATAAAACAAACAAAAATTAGTTCTATTTTAAGTTATGGATGACACCGGATACGTCTTAAGATGAGGCAGTTCCTGCTGAAAGAGGATGTGAAAGAGAACACTCTGTGTAGGGTCAGACACCTGCCCGGCAGGTAGGCTTTTATTGCATTTCATAAATCGAGAGTTGACAGATATTTTACCTGTAATAAGTCATGCAGCCAAATGCTATAGTAGAAATATAATTATATTTTGTGATTGTATGTGGCATAGCACATTAAAATATAACACTACGTTCTAATTTTCTTGTACAATTTTATTTTGTTTAATTGCATTTAACAGTAAAATGAGTAGGTAAGTGTTTTTAATTGCATTTAACACTAAAATGGATAGGTTAGTAAAGCAAGTTAAGTCAATTAGAAACATATTCCTAGTAGAGTCTTCGTAGAGCGAAACTTGGAACGGCGGAAAGAGTAATTTCCGCTTAGGATAGTTTCTTGTGCCTTGCCGACAATCTTGCTTTTCTTTGGAATATGTGTTTACATTAAGAATGATCTGAACAAAGTAATTACTGTTTGTGTGTGCATGGAACCGCGCTAAGATGATGCAGTTCCTGCGAGTCGGACTTTTCTTTATTTGGCAGAGGGTCGATGAAGTAGAACACCATTTGTTTTTGTTCAACTATTTTATTTTATCTATATTGCCCGACATGTTTCGGGTCTTAATTCGCGCCTCTTCAGGGGCTTTCCTATGAAAAAATATTTTTTGTAAATCCCAAATTCAAATTTTCTACAATAATAAACATTTATCATTTCTCTAAATTAATTTACTGTTAAACAAATATTATTTAATTAAAAATTCTTATCCTACCTTATAACTCATCTGAGGTAATGAATATGACCATGTCCTATCGATTCTTTCGGCTCTTTTAATTGTATCGATTATCGGTAAAATAGTTCATGGGGTTTAATTTATAATACTATGGAAAATTTGCTGGACATTTTTTGATATCGGTGTTTTTATTTATTGCTGTTTTTGAGTTTTTAATTATATAAATGTTTTCTTTGATCTTCCTTTTTAATGTGTTCCTTTCTTTATTTAAAATATCAATGTTGGTAAAATTAAAATTATGTTTTTCATTTATTGCGTGTTCCGTCAAAGTCGTCCTGTTCTCGTTTGTGTCTATACTGTTGTACAATTCGTTTTTGCAAAATTTGTGCTGATTCCCCAATATAGCATGCGTTGCAATCATTACAACGAATTTTGTATATATAGATTTTTGTGGCTGTCGGTTTAACATTGTCCTTAATATTGCTAAAATTATTTTCAATTTTATTACCATATTTCCAACCTATTTTCCCAACTTCTTTACATATTAGTTTCAGTCTATTAGCTATTAAAGGATGGTAACGGAAAGTAAAATATCGACTAATTTCGTTATAATCTTTGTCCTTTTCCTCTGTTATTACATGTTTTTTTCTTTTGTACTAATATATGTTCATTTAACGCGGTTTCCTTTTTTTAAATTTCTATTTTGGGTAAAGAAGTTTTTAATATTTGTCTGTACTAACATTCGTCTTTTTGCATTTGTCTGTGATTTGGCAGGATCATCGTTTTGATCTCTTTTGCGTTTTTTATTACCTTTAGTATCATTATTAAAACATTTTGAATCCAATTTAACTTTTTTATGTGACATTGACTTTGTACTAGCATCAGAATATTTCCTTTTTTAGCGCGGTTCCTCCCTCCCCCATAGGGAGGAACCCCGCTTATAAGGTTGATCTCATGACGCAATCCGGAAGTGCCGACTAGAAAATTTTGCGTTTCAGAACCCATAGAGACCGAAAATGATAGTGGTTAAAATTTGTATATATATATATATATATATATATATATATATATATATATATATATTTGTATGTTCGCTCTGTAGCTCCCAGACGAATGGTCCGATTTTGATGAAATT
Source organism: Gonocerus acuteangulatus (assembly GCA_946811695.1). Classification (NCBI taxonomy): domain Eukaryota; kingdom Metazoa; phylum Arthropoda; class Insecta; order Hemiptera; family Coreidae; genus Gonocerus; species Gonocerus acuteangulatus. Next base: position 104,810,105 of record OX328132.1, read on the forward strand.
TGGTACAAAAATCTTTCGTCTAATTTGAAAGGTCAAGTTCGTTAACCAGCAAAACCCGCCTACTGGAAGATGGCGTTTGGGGCGAAATTCGCGCAAAAAAAAAATCGTAACGCTTACATTTTTGAGTTCATAAGCTTGTAAGTACTCGTCTTATATGCTTCTTGGGCTAGGGAAACGAATGAAACCATTTTCAAGGCGATAGCTTTAACCGTTTTCGAGAAAATTGGAAAAATATGTTTTGAATACCGTTTTTGGTTTGGGTACTTAGAATCATGGGATTCAGTTGAAACATTTTCTGCATGTTCTACTTTCATTAAAACTAATATGTAGAAATTTTGGTTACGTTTGGAGTTAAGGAATGGTTAGAATAAAATATTTTTTTAACAGACAAAAAAAGTTTTGGTAACTTTGTATACTTTCGTTAGTATCTCGAAAACCGTTGACAATCTTGAGAAGCAGAAGATTACCATTCGAAAGCTTACTAAATGCTCTACAAAAAAGGTTCTGAAGAAAGTTTTAATTAGGCGATGTCAATCGGAGAAATAAGTGCTTAAAACTTTAAATTAATTGATTTCGTTTATTCGAACGGTTCTTTTTGTCTGTTTTATTCCTTGTTATTTTTTAATTGCTTATAGTTGGATAATGTATTTGACAATAAAACTGGTTAAGTAAAATAACAAAAACAATTTATTGTTAGAAATATAGATTTCCAAGATTCCAAGACCTTGTCACTAGCGGGTCCGTTTCTAGTGTTAGCCGACCCTTCCAGGTAAGATTGTAAATCATGACCTTTCAAGACTTTACTACACACAGGAATGGCGTTAGTGACCTTAAGGGTTGACACGCCATTATAATAATTAATTAAAAAAAAAAAGACTGGTGGAAACAAAATAATAACTGCTTCTAATCTTTCCAAATTAGACTAGGGATATGAACGGAACCGCGGTAAGATGATGCAGTTCCTGCGAGACGGACTTTTCTTTTTCTTTTGCATTCTATATCATTAAAAAATTCGTCGGAAATGATAAAAAGTTCAGGGTTATATTCAAATTTAACTGGCTTTTCCGGAAGTTCTGTTGGTCTTTTTGTGTACACTATACATTTCTCTGCTCTTTTTATTTGCTGCTCTATTTGTTGTTTTCATTGAACATTCAGTTTATTTTTTACTTCATTAAAATACCTAGGAGAAGTTCTATGTAAAGCTGATAAAGTCCGATTGTATAAAATATTCTTTTTAAAATTGAGCGGGTGATTGGAATACAAATTAATCATTCTTTTTGAATGATACGTCTTTGGTTTCCATTTGTATTCAATTAAATTATCCTCATTTCTGAATAGTTCCATGTCTAAAAAGTTCTTTATCTTTTATCAGCTTGAGTCAGAGGTGCGAATTAAGGCATGAAACATGTCGGGAAAAATAGATGAAATAAAGTAGTTGAACAAAAACAAATTGTGTTCTGCTTCATCGAGCCTCTGCCAAATAAAGAAAAAAAGAACAAGTGGAATATATATATATATATATATATATATATATATATATATATATATATATATATATATATATATATATATATTCCACTTGTTCTTTTTTTCTTTATTTGGCAGAGGCTCGATGAAGCAGAACACAATTTGTTTTTGTTCAACTACTTTATTATACAACATTTGAAACACCATTATTATATTTTACCACCGTTATTATCTTTTTTTTTGTGTGTATTGGTTTTGAAACTTGGCCTTTTCAAGTCGGAACTTCCGGATTGCGTCTTTGGGTCGACCTAATAAACAGATTTTCTCCCTATAGGTAAGGAGGAAACGTGCTAAAAGGACCGCTAAAAGTGGTTTACGATATTGTTTAAGTAACTCCGAACATGCCTTGTAAGGTTTGATTTTAGACCCCTAAGGCTTTCTCTACCGTAATGAATAGCCTTGGTGTGCTAGTTAAGAAAAGCTTTTAGTAGAAAAGGCCCAGAGTTAACTCCCTTTGTTCTTCTTATGTTCACGTTACTAAAGCACTTCCGCTGAGCGGGGTCACTAAGAGACGCTGTCGACACCACATTATACAAGTCACCATTATCAGAGTTCACATTGACCGGAGCCTAATGTGTAGTTGGGTTCGCTTAGATTGTTTTCTAACAGGTTTAATAAGGAGCCACGCGGCGTCGCAGATATGCTTCTTCTTCACATGGGTGTATATAAGGGGAGGGGCCTGTAGACCCCCGAAAAAGGTAAAAATGTATCATAAAAACTGTTGAAAATAAATTAAATAAGGTCACTTTGTTCAACAAAAATAGTTTTTATTGGATGGATTAGCGTTTTAATTGGTAAACTAGTCCAAATTCTAGATTATTAGTATTCCATACCCCCCCACCCCCTAACATTCTTAGCCCCCCTAAAGTAATCCCAGCCCCTCCCGAATTTATTTTCTATATACGCCCATGCTTCTTCAACCCGATTTGATGATAAACCACCTCCATGCCTCAACGATGATCCTGACGGTTGATGCAACGGTTAAAAAGTCCGACTCGCAGGAACTCTTAGCGCGGTTCCGTTCATATCCCTAGTGCAATTTGAAAAGCTTAGAAAATAACTAAACTTTTTTTTTTTTTTATATATATCTCGTGAAAATTGTCGAAATCCTCTCGAACATCTCGAATAAAAGTGATGTTAAGGCGTCAGGACACCGACAGTAGTTAACTTATACACAGAAGCGGAAATTACACAATCCGGCTCTAATTCTAAAGCAAAGCTCTATAAATCTATACAAAATATGCCTAATAAAGCCTTTCTAGTGGATACAGAAGGATCAAGAAGAAGTACAAGAATGATTAAGTAGAATACCATGCCTAATATAGCCTATATAGAATAATAAGCCGAATAAAGCCAATCTAGTAGATACAGAAGGACAAATAACAAGTCTTGACGAATAACAAGTCAAGATATAGAATAATATACCTAATTAAGTTAAGGAGTAGATACAAATGGACCAAAAACAAGTCTTGAGAAAGCTTGTTTTTTTCTAATTAAATACTTTTTATCAATATTTAGTATATAACCTGCTTTGTAAACTATTGATTGCTAATTGATGAATCGGGTTACAACTAAGTAATCTTTATGAATATTTAGTATATAACCTATGTATGGAACTGTGTTATTTCCAGAACTTGTATTGTAGTATAGAACTTTTATGAAATTTAATCAGCTTTCATTTGTTATAGAATAGTCATGTCGCTAGGACGCAGGGTTTCCGAGATATTAGTGAAAACCCGAAAAATGTGACCTTCTAAACCCCCCTCCCCCCCGGCTCAAAGGCAACGGGTGAAGACTTTTGATATGTTGACCACCTAACTAGCCGAAACAAAATTATGAAGTTAAAAATTGTGTTCCAAACATTTCCACCTAAAACTCTTAGTTTCCTAGGCTGTTAGTCGCTAGATTTCAGACTTCACGATGAACACTGAAATTATTTTTACGTTTGAAGGAAAATACATAAAATAGCAAAGTAATATATCTTATTGGAGGGAATGCAATACTCTACAGCCCTATAACCGTTATCTATTATTTTGGTACATCGTTGAAGAGTTATCCGGTCAAAACGGGGAAAAAATCTGCGGCAAAAATGTTTTTCACCAAAATGACAGACTATCAAGAGCGGATATTTCGAAAACTAAAGATATCTCGAAAAACTTTAAAGAATAGAACTTGTATGAAATTTAATCAGCTTTCATTTGTTATAGAATAGTCATGTCGCTAGGACGCAGGGTTTCCGAGATATTAGTGAACACCCAAAAAATGGGACCTTCTAAACCCCCCTCCCCCCCGGCTCAAAGGTTAAGGAGTCAAACAAAGTTAAGAAGTCAAAAAGTGTGTTCCAAACATTTCTACCTATAGCTGTTTTCAAGCATTCGTTGCCTGGACTGCGTAGCTAGGCTTTGTATTTGTGTCGGCAGATATCTGGGGTATATTTACAACTCTTGAGGATTAACTCCAAGCAGGTAAATTTCCTGCTAGGAGGGTTCAGTCCGGGCACTGAACCGCCTCTATTCGCTCATAGTATCTAACCGTTGTGAAGTTTATTTTTTGGATTTAGGACTTAATATACATATGTAGACTAAATCATAGCAAGAAGTCTACCTCCGTCGTCCGTTCTTCACTATGTAGACTCGCTAATGTTACCCAATCTTAGATACATCGTAATTAAAATCCACAGCAAAAACACGACATTTCATCAGAATCCCCTGCTTAATAAAACATATATAGAATAATATGCCAAACAAAGCCTATCTAGTGGATAAAAATAGAGGAAAAACGCCGTTCGTGGTGGTAGACAATCTTACAAGGCATTTCGCTCAGAAATCTCCAAAATATTCTTACTAATTTTACGTATCCTGTTTTATAACCAAATAGATTTATATTCTATAATCAATAAGAAAAACTACTAGCAATAAAAAACTATGGGTAACAGATGAAAATAGGGAATACCAAGAACAATTCTAAAGAACGAAATCAACACCAGTACTGTAATCTAGATATTCATAAGGCATCTTCGAATTCTAACAAACAAAATATTGCTTCTAATTATACGTATCCTGTTTACTGACAAATACATTCGACTGTAATAACGAGCAGGGAAAAAGAAAACTGCGGGAAACAGACAAATAGATCCTAGAAACTAACTAACTAAGTTTTAAGCACTTATTTCTCCTAATGTGACGACCCCATCAAACATTTCTTCAAAACATTTTTTGTAGAGATTTAGTAAGCTTTCGAACTGTTACATTTCACTTGCCACGATTTCCTAACCCTTTTCGAGATATTAAGGAAAATATACGAAGGGGGCCTAATAGATATTCATACGGGATATGTGAATCCCAAGATTCCGCAAAAATAAAATATTCTAATTATACGTATCCTGTGTTATTGGCAAATACATTTGACTACTATAAGCAATTGCAAACAATAGGGAATATGCCAAAGAACTCGGATTAGGAGCCTCGACACTTTCAAGACATTTGAAGGAAATCGGCAAATCCAAAACTGACATTTCATACGGTACAGCCTGATATATTTCTAACAATGAATTGTTTTTCTTATTTTAATTAATCTGTTTTATTGTCAAATACATTATCCAACTATAAGCAATGAAAAAATAGGAATAAAAACAGACCAAAAGAACCGTATGAAATAAACGAAATCAATTACTTCAAAGTTTAAGCACTTATTTCTCCGATTGACATCGCTTATTCAAAACTTTCCTCAGAACTTTTTTCGTAGACCATTTAGTAAGCTTTCGAATGGTAACCATTCGCTTCCCAAGATTTTCAACCGTTTTCGAGATATTATTTGAAGTATACGAAGTTCCCAAAATTTTCATTATTTCTAGCAACAGAAAATTGGTGTAATTTTTCCTATCCTGTTTTACACACAAATACATTTTCCCAACATAAGAAATTAAAAAAATAAAAAGCAATAAAAACCAAGGGAAAGAGACAAAAATTACAAAAAGAACGACAAAAACCCGTTCATAAGAAAAAAAACAAAAAAAAAACAGACGTATTTGAAGATTTAAGCACTTATTTCTCCGATTGACATAACCTAATCAAAAATAGTTTTAGAATCTTTTTTGTAGAAAATTTAGTAAGCTTTCAAATAGTTTCTATCTACTTACCACGATTTCCCAACCGTGTTCGAGATATTAATGAAAGTATACAAAGTTCCCAAAACTTTTCATGTCTGTTAATAAAATATTTTATTCTAACCCTTCCTTAACTCCAAACGTAACAAAACTTTCAACATATTAGTTTTAATGAAAGAAGAACATGCAGGTAATGTTTCAACTGAATCCCGTGATTCTAAGTACCCAAACCAAAAACGGTATTCAAAAACTATTTTTCCAATTTTCTCGTAAACGGTTAAAGCTATCGCCTTGAAAATGGTTTCATACGTTTTCCTAGCCCAAGAAGCCTGAGTACTTACGAGCTTATGAACTCAAAAACATAAGCGTTACGATTTTTTTTGCGCGAATTTCGCCCCAAACGCAATCTTCCAGTGGGCGGATTTTGCTGGTTAACGAACTTGACCTTTCAGATTGGACGACAGATTTTTGTACCAAATTTCATCAAAATCGGACCATCAGGGAAGCCAGAAATCCGCGAACAGGCAAATATATATATATATATATATATATATATATATATATATATATATACAAATTTTAACCACCGTTAGTTTCGGTCTCTAGGGGTTCTGAAACGCAAAATTTTCTAGTCGGCACTTCCGGATTGTTTCATGAGATCACCCTTATAAGCGGGGTTCCTCCCTATGGGGGAGGGAGGAACCACGCTAAAAATAAATAAATAGTATAAACCTATTTGGAATTACCGACTTGAACTATGGAAAGCAGCCAAAAGTTCAAATATATAGCAATTACAGGTATACCAATCCTAAGTCCTAAGCAAAATAGTTGCACCCTATCCAACATAACTCTTCATCATGACCTCAATATCCCTTTCATCCATGAACTGGCAAAATCCCGATTCCTAATCTTTTACTGCAAACTGTCAATCCCAATCCCAGAGCTCGAGCTTTCTTCTGTCAATCTTAACCCAAAAAAAGTCCGACTCGCAGGAACTGCCTCATCTTAGCGCGGTTCCATTCTTATCCCTAGTCTAATTTCGAAAGATTAAAATAGAAGCAGTTATTATTTTGTTGAGAGGAGATCGTTGACCGTTGATGATGCAAGGTAGGGATTGTCGGGGTTCGGTCACTGCTACTTAATAATATATACCCCATATGTGTATGTATGTGGGCATATATATGTACATATGTGTGCGTGTATATGTGTATGTGTATATGCTTATATATAAATATATAAATATATGTGTATATATATATATATATATATATATATATATATATATATATGTTAGGTATATTTACATAGATATGTGCATATATTAGTGTTAAATATGTCCTACTTGTATTTACAGCCCTGATGAAGGCTTGAAGTTCAAGCCGAAAAGTCGGCACAATAATAAAACCATTTTTACGATAAAATGAAGTTTTATTAAGTAGCAGTGACCGAACCCCGACAGTTATTATTTTGGTTCCACCAGGCTTGAAAGGTAGGATTTACAATATTACCTGGAAGGGTCAGCAACACTTGAAACGGTCCCGCTAGTTACAAGGTCTTGGAATCTTGGAACTCTATGTTTCTAACAATAAATTGTTTTTGTTATTTTACTTAACCTGTTTTATTTTCGAATACATTATCCAACTATAAGCAATTAAAAAATAACAAGGAATAAAAAACAGACAAAAAGAACAGTTCGAATAAACGAAATCAATTACTTTAAAGCTTTAAGCTCTTATTTCTCCGATTGACATCGCCTAATCAAAACTTTCATTAGAACCTTTTATGTAGAGCATTTAATAAGCTTTCTAATGGTATTCTTCCGTTTACCAAGATTTTCAACCGTTTTCGAGATATTAATGAAAGTTTCCAAAATTTACATTATTTCTAGCAACAGAAAATTGGTCTAATTTTTCATATCCTGTTTTACACACAAACTTTTCCCAACATAAAAAATTAAAAAAATAAAAAGCAATAAAAAACCAAGGGAAAGATACAAAAATTACAAAAAGAACGACAAAAACCCGTTCATAAGAACAAAACAGACGTATTTGAAGTTTTAAGCACTTATTTCTCCAATTTACATAACCTAATCAAAAATAGTTATAGAATCATTGTTGTAGAGAATTTAGTAAGCTTTCAAATAGTTTCTATCCACCTACCACGATTTCCCAACCGTGTTCGAGATATTAATGAAAGTATAAGAAGTTCCCAAAACTTTTCATGTCTGTTCATAAAATATTTTATTCTAACCCTTCCTTAACTCCAAACGTAACATAACTTTTAACATATTAGTTTTAATGAAAGTAGAACATGCAGATAATGTTTCAACTGAATCCCGTGATTCTAAGTACCCAAACCGAAAACGGTATTCAAAAATTATTTTTCCAATTTTCTCGAAAACGGTTAAAGCTATCGCTTTGAAAATGGTCTCATTCGTTTTCTTAGCCCAAGAAGCCTATAAAAAGAGTACTTACAAGCTTATGAACTCAAAGACGTAAGTGTTACGATTTTTTCTGCGCGAATTTCGCCCCAAACGCCATCTTCCAGTGGGCGGATTTTGCTGGTTAACGAACTTGACCTTTCAAATTGGACGAGGGATTTTTGTACCAAATTTCATCAAAATCGGACCATCAGGGAAGCCAGAAATGAGCGAACAGACAAATATATATATATATATATATATATACAAATTTGAACCACCGTTATTTTCGGTCTCTGGGGGTTCTGAAACGCGAAATTTTCTTGTCGGCACTTCCGGATTGTTTCATTGTATCAACCTTATAAGCGGGGTTCCTCCCTATGGGGGAGGGAGGAACCGCGCTAAAAAGTCCGACTCGCAGGAACTGCCTCATCTTAGCGCGTTTCGGTAAAGAACAATGTTTCAAATTCGTGTGTTTATATATATATATATATATATATATATATATATATATATATACATACATACATACGAATTTGAAACATTTTTCTTTTCATGATTTATAGGTTTTAAAACATGAAATTTTCTAGTCGGAATTTCCGGATTGCGTCATGAGGTCAACCTTATAAGCGAGTTTCCTCCCTACGGAGGAAAAGCGAAAAAATCTTCCTTGGAGGATAAAGAGATGTTGGCCTTGTTAACAATCATCTTATTAAAGGACAATAAAACCTATCAACTTGGAAGTGTCAATAATTATTGGCTCCTTCCAAAGCCCTAGTTAAATACTCGTAATTATGTTTTATAATTTTTTTTTATATTATGTTATTTATTTACTTGTTTTACTATGTTTTTGTTTTATTTTCAATTAGTTTAAGAATGTATTGTTATAACTTATTTTGACTGTAATTTCAGTATGGGAAATCATAAATCGTGATAAACCAATGGACATTATTATTTGTACAAATGTTAATAAACGTTGTTTTAACGTTTAACGCTATATATGGATGTTGAGAGGAGGCAAGCTAATTTTTGCGGAGATATCATCTGAAGAATTCTAAAAACTGTAATTAAGCCACACCTAAATTCAGGCATTGAGGAATTCTTTCAAGGTATTAGTAAGTTGGATATTTCCGCGAATTTGTAACCTTATTGAAATTAGTAAACAGGGTTAGAAAATACTCAAAATACGCTTAATTTGATGCACAATGCAGGATCTACTGAACAGAACCGAAAATCTAAAGTGTCATTAAGCGTCGTTTTGAGCACTTTTCAACAAAATTGTTAAAAAGTAGCAAACATTTTTAAAGAATTTTTTTTATAGTAACTAATAACACTACTCAAGTTCAGGAATATCCCTTCAGAATTACCCAAGAACTCTATTTTTCATATGAAATCCAAGGTTAATAAAACAAACTTAATAACTGATTATTTCAAACAATTAAATAAAATTGATCAAGAGATTGTAGAAATTGCTAGTAAGGAGCAGAATAATGAAATTAGACATAAAGTAGCACACACATTGAAATATATTCCCAGATTAAAAAAAAATAAAGAAAGGTTTAAAGGTGTATGATCATACGATTGAATTATATGAAATGCGATGGACTTCCAGTTCCTTGGAAGTTGTCCTAGATGTTACCTAGGACTATACTTCGATACTCGACTTACTTGGAAACTAAACATTAACATAAACGGCAGGCACACACTAGACTTTCAAAACAGTACCGTTGTTTGTGAGCTTGGACAGGTAGTACGAGTTCGGACAATAGTGCATGGCGCAGGAAATCACGTGACCCTGAGCAAGTTTTTTCATTAGGGACATAATTGGCTTGACAAATACGATCGATATTCCATTTTTCCCATGTAGGTAAGCCGAAATCGCCGTGAGAACACTTTGAAGTGAGTAACGAATATTTTAATGGGAGTTGTAATTTCCATGATTTTCGAAATGCTAGAAACAAACGTCTGTGTAGAGGCTCTGGAAGTAATTAAACCCTAATTTTTCATATTGTATAGTAGGTTTATATGTTGTCTATTGAGACATATATAAATATATTTATTTTTTTTTGGCTCAAAAGCCTTTATTTCATCTTTAAGTAAGAAACTCGCATACCGTGGGGTGAGTTCGGACATGCATCAATTATACCTTCGTCTTCTTGGCTTAAAGGAAAACAGTATTTATTCCAAAGAAGCTTTGAAAAATGTGATTGACGATGTCAAAACCAAGAAGAAGACTTTGAGAGAGGCAGCGGATCGATTTAGGTATTTTGTTGTACAAGAACATACCTAAATCGACTTTAAATGATGAAGTTAGAGGAATGCACACCAAAAGAATGTGGTGGCCAAACAAAATTGAGTCAAGAAGAAAAAAAAATTAGCAAAGGGGAATTTTAACTGCAGCTGAATGGGACTTTCCATTAACTCGATTAAGATTTTCGCTAAATCGTAAAAACATATTTGGATAGGTCAGGAAAAAATTCGCAGGATTTTAAGACAAGCCCAGACTGGAATGGTTTTACGGCTTTATGAAAAGGAATCAGCCATTAATGCCTTACACAAAGCATTAAAAGGTGTAGAGCAGAAGTTGATAAGGAAAAAGTTAAAGAATATTTTGTAAATCTAAAAAATATTATAGAAAATATTCCTCTTGAGAATATCGTCAATTATGACCGAGCTCACTCCAACTATAGTTTAAGTTAAGATTTCTACAGAAATGAAAGGCTGTCCGTACTCACCCCACACGTAGGGGTGAGTTCGGACACATTTTAGCTATTAATAGAATTGACATTTTTTGAGATATTCAAAAAACGAAATACACTGTTCGATAGAGCAATGTGAAGGGTTCATAAATTAATTTTTCCAGATTTTTACAAAAATTCTGTCTTTTGTAATTACGAGAAAACCTCGAAAATGTGTCCGAACTCACCCCAAATGACGGTACCCACTGATGAACAGAAACATATCACTCCGACCTTCACTAGTGACACTCCTTTACAAGATCATGATCCTCCCAATACCTGCCCTGTGTGGCATGGAAACACCGGGATGAACATCAGACGACTTCAGAACGAAGGCCTGCAGATTGCAGCCGACGCCCCTTGGTTCGTTCGGAACACCTTGCTCAATCCGGGAACTGGGAGTTGATCCTCTCGCATTTCATATCGAAGAATTGATCCACAAATACCATCTCTCATAAAAATAGAATTCAGAATATAATATAATTTTGGTTAGATGTACCTCCAAATTTAATTCAGAACCCCTCTATTGGAAATCAAATCTTTCCAATAATAGAAAAAAAAATGTTAATATATATTGGGACAAGGGTCATATATATGAACGAAGGGATAACAGCGGGCCGTCCTATTCATCATAAAAAAAAAAACAGATATTCCCGATATGTAATATAAAAAGAAGCAAAGAAGGCTGAAAACGTCAATATTGCTGTGTCGAATGATATCCTGAAACCCAATGGCAAGAAATTCCACATGAATCAATATTTAACAATTAGCTGAAATATATGTACAAATTGTAATCAATAAGATTGCTTCCGCAAAATATTAATTTCAAATAACACCATTCGTGCAACAATCTATCTGAAACGATGCAACTTTTCCTAGCAGGAAACAAGCATATCTGCAAGAAAATATAATGTGAATATGTACATATATACAGAAAAATGATCGGTTCGAAATATCTTCCAATAACATTAACGATCACAAGAAACTTTCAATAATAATGATAATAATTAAAAAACTATAATTAGATGATTTATATTTGCGTTTTCTTATCACTTAAAAGAACTCAATTACTAAAAAAAAAAGAAAAAGCAGAAACGAATCTGCCCCTAAATGTTTTTTGTTGCTCCACAAGCGTCAAGTCAATTAGAAACCAGGTGTTGCATAGATGCATAGGAGGGCTGAGTTTTGTCGCAAAATTGGAAAAAAAAAATACTGTTTTTTGGCTAGCAATTGCGCCACGCTTACCTGCCCGAATCTGGATTACGACCAGTTCATTTGAAGCAGAATTTAACGTTCTTTACTCCCTGTTTAAATGTGTTTTTTTTTACCTAATAACGGGTTTTTAAATTAATGAAGAAATCCTGAACAAAGCGCTAAAATTTCACGGTTTTTCGTCTGCCAAAAGTTCTCTACCCGGCTTTCGATTTGGAAAACTTGGTTTCAGTATACTCACGCCATTCCTAAGGATATTAGGAAAAAAAAATCTTGTCGGGGAATAATAATAATGTTAGCTCAAACCCCTCTATTTATTGGGCTAATATGGCCATCCCCAGTTCTTTAACCTATTACCCTCGGTCATTCCTGCGGTGTTACAGCATGATATGGCAGGTAAGGCGATTCTCTACTGTCGCGTGATTCAGTCATACCAATAATACCCCCCCCCCCCCATACACGAGCATTCCTGCGGTGTTACAGCATAATATGGCAGGTAAGGCGATTCTCTACTGTCGCATGATTCAGTCATACCAATAATCCCCCCCCCCCATACACGAGCATTCCTGCGGTGTTACAGCATAATATGGCAGGTAAGGCGATTCTCTACTGTCGCATGATTCAGTCATACCAATAATACCCCCCCCCCCCATACACGAGCATTCCTGCGGTGTTACAGCATGTTATGGCAGGTAAGGCGATTCTCTACTGTCGCATGATTCAGTCATAACAATAATACCCCCCCCCCCCATACACGAGCATTCCTGCGGTGTTACAGCATGTTATGGCAGGTAAGGCGATTCTCTACTGTCGCATGATTCAGTCATACCAATAATACCCCCCCCCCCATACACGAGCATTCCTGCGGTGTTACAGCATGTTATGGCAGGTAAGGCGATTCTCTACTGTCGCATGATTCAGTCATAACAATAATACCCCCCCCCCCCCCATACACGAGCATTCCTGCGGCGTTACAGCATGATATGGCAGGTAAGGCGACTCTCTACTGTCGCATGATTCAGTCATACCAATAATACCCCCCCCCCCATACACGAGCATTCCTGCGGTGTTACAGCATGTTATGGCAGGTAAGGCGATTCTCTACTGTCGCATGATTCAGTCATACCAATAATACCCCCCCCCCCCCATACACGAGCATTCCTGCGGTGTTACAGCATGTTATGGCAGGTAAGGCGATTCTCTACTGTCGCATGATTCAGTCATAACAATAATACCCCCCCCCCCCCCATACACGAGCATTCCTGCGGCGTTACAGCATGATATGGCAGGTAAGGCGACTCTCTACTGTCGCATGATTCAGTCATACCAATAATACCCCCCCCCCCCCATACACGAGCATTCCTGCGGTGTTACAGCATGATATGGCAGGTAAGGCGATTCTCTACTGTCGCATGATTCAGTCATACCAATAGGATTAGGATTTGTTTTTGACAAGGGCGATAAACAGTATAGTCCTTACACCCTTTGTTTGTGTTCTACAGATCATTGGGAATAAAAATAAATAGCTAAATTCAAAAGAAATTGGCTGAATAATTGTAATGAAGGGTACTCAATCTTTTACTTCGCTCATTCTATAATTGTATGTATTAATATACTAATTCCTTATAGTTATTAAGTTGTAGCCTTTAGCCTAATTATACCTATAGTACTTATCTATACACACTAACATACATATATATTTACAGTTTTACTTGCACGTTTTTGTTTGTAAAAGCAGTTATTTGCCAAAATTGATACAATATAAACTATAAATAATATACAATATATACAGTATACATACATATTTACAGGATATTTACATTTTTTTTTTTTTTTTTTTTTTTTTTTTTTTTTTTTTTTTTTTTTTTTTTTTTTTTTTTTTTTTTTTTTTTTTTTGGTAATATATTTTTACCTTTTTCTCTCTCTCTTTTTCAAATATATATAATTTTTTTTTTTTTTTTTTTTTTTTTTTTTTTTTTTTTTTTCCTTTTTATTTTGTGATATGTTTTTTATCTTTTCCTCTCTCTTTTTTTTTATTTTTATTTTTTTTTATTTTTTATTTTTTTTTTTTTTAAATATATATAATTTTTTTTTTTTTTTTTTTTTTTTTTTTTTTTTTTTTTTTTTTTTTTTTTTTTTTTTTTTTTTTTTCCCACAAATGTATACATATCAACTATATACAATATAAATAATATACATATATATACACATACATACATACATACACATACATACACACACATACACATATATATTTACAGGCTATTTACATTTTGCCCCTACAATATACATATATACAACATCCACACACACACAAATATACAATATAGGGCTTATATTTATTTACAATCTGAACAATATACAATGTAAACAACATACATAGATACATGCACATATACAATTCATTTACAAGTTATATGCACTACTCCATTAGCTTACTTTGGGGGTTTCTATTTTTAACTTATTAGTTTTAGATTTTTGAAAGGAGGTGGGTTTCTCTAAGTAATTCTAGAATCTTATCTGCTGTGTCTATTGAGTCTCTTAGAGCTAAGGCCTTGTTACGGGGAATTCCATACTTTAGGAATATTTGTTGTAGCGCGGTACATTCCTCTAATATATGGTGAACTGTGAATGGCACACGGCAGGTTTCACAGCTGGGTTGGGGGTCTTTAGTTATTAGGTATGCATGCGTTACATTGGTGTGGCCTATTCGCATCCTCGTTAAGACCACTTCTTCTCTTCTGTTACCTCTCACTGAGCTTCTCCATGGTTTTGTGGTTGTTTTAATTTCCCTTAATTTGTTGGTCAGAGGGATTTCTTCCCACATTGATTCCCATTTATTTTTAACTCTGTATTTTAGCCAGCTTTTTATATCTCTTGGTTCATATATTTGAAGCTCGGGGCTATTCATCTGGGCTGCTTCCTTGGCTGCTTTATCTGCCATTTCATTCCCTGGTATACCTGAATGACCTGGTGTCCAAAGGAATTGTACAGTTTTATTAAGGTTCTTTAGAATTTCCAGATAATTTTGGATTTTGTTGAGTGTAGGTCCTGTTTTATTGTAGCTTACTATACACTGGAGAGCAGACATGGAATCAGAACATAATAGTATATGTGAGCTAGTACTGTTTATAGATAAATAAAGGGCTGTGGCTATTGCTAGGAGTTCTGCGGTGTATATTGATATATAAGGTGGCAATTTATACTTTTTGACTATTCCATTATGGATAACTGCAAATCCAACATTTCCTTCCTGCTTGGATCCGTCTGTATACAGTGCTTCGTAGTTTTGATATTTTTGTAGTATATCGTTTAATTTGAATTTATGTTGTCCTGGTTGCACCTTCTTGAAGCTTAGGTCTATTTTCGGAGGGTGGTATTTCCATGAAGGTGGCCTTGATATTTGTTGGTTTGCTTCAACAGGGATGTCATGGATTTCACTAATCACTACTTTATGCCTGATTCCTATTGGAGCTGGTTTTCTGGGATTTGCTTCGTAGATTCTAAGATGGCGTGGATAAAATATATGGTTGTAGGCTGGGTTGGTTGGTTGAAGTTTGATTTTGACTATGTAGTTGTTAATTAGTTCCTGCCTACGAAACAGAAGAGGTGGTATGGAAGCTTCCGCACATAGGCTTACTATAGGACTGGTTCTGAATGCCCCTGTTGCTAGTCTGATCCCAGTGTGGTGGATACTATCTAAGAGTAGGAGGCGACTTGCACTTGCAGAAGAATACACTACACTGCCGTAGTCGATCTTAGAGCGAATAAGGCTAGTGTAGACCATAAGCATTGATTTACGATCAGCCCCCCAGGAAGTCCTGGCAAGCACTTTCATGATCCTCAGTCGCTTAGAGCATTCCTCTCGTAGGTACATGATGTGTTTTTGCCATGATAGTTTTCTATCTAGGACCAAGCCTAGAAATTTAGTGCTTTCACAGAACGACAAGGTTTGCCCATATAAGGTCAGCTGAGGAATTGGTGTTTGGTTCCTCTTACGTGAGAATAGTATCCCTCTGGTCTTTTCCGTTGAAAAACGGAGATTTTTGTTCGCAGACCAGGTTTCCAAATCTTTTAATACTTTCTGGAGAGTTCTGCGCATCCATGCATGGTTTTGAAATCTTAGCAGAATCGCCAGGTCATCCACGTAGAGGAATGCTTTAATCGACCCAGGCATAATATTGGCTACTGAGTTTATTGCAATAGCAAATAAAGTACAACTCAGGACACTTCCTTGGGGGATGCCGTATGCTATTTCTTTGCAACTAGAGGTCGTATCTCCCACTCTTACTTGAATATATCTTCGGTGTAAGAAGCTCTTTATAAAGCTAGGAAGAGCTCCCCTGAAGCCCCAAGCATGCAATGTTTCTAATATTGTTTTCCGGTCA
>OX328132.1:104826693-104846693 GCA_946811695.1 Gonocerus acuteangulatus
TAAATCACCTAATTGTTTTTTTATACAGCGAGCAGAAAATAATGCTATTTAACTAAAATCGCATATCGCCGGTATTTGCCCGGAAAAATACCATTTGGCACTATTTTAGGAGTATATTGTCTTTTTAGCCAATTCGTTAGATGATAAACTAGCCTATTCGGTAGATGATAATTATATATGATAATTATATATATATATATATATATATATATATATATATATATATATATATATATAGTATATATATATAATATATATGTAAGAGAGTAGGAAATACATTTTTTTATAATTACCCTTCCCGTTTTTTTGTCATTACATTTAAATTCTTGAAATGTATTTGTAGATAAATTCTTACAAATCTTGTTGAATACATTTCAAAAATGTTAAAAACATATGATTTTTAATTATTTCAATTTCTTATTTTTAAAATCTATTTTTCTCGATAGGAGAGTTTAAGCCGTTTAATGAAGATGCCCCTGAAGATGCACAATAAAGAATGAAACAGAATAAATCAAAAGCTTCGACTTTCAATTTGTATGAATTTCTCAGGTCAATTCATTTGATTGTTTTAAGATACAACAATTGACTGATTTTTTTTTTTTTTTTTTTTTTTTTTTTTTTTTTTTTTTTTTATAAGGGGAATAAATAAAAGCAAAACATAAAAAGCAAAAGCAAAAATTTCAGTTCACATCAAAATAGCCGACAACAAATAAAAATGTTTAAGCTGGAAAATGTAGATTTTAATGATTATTCAAAGTAATTAATTATTAGCAATGGAATTAATAATATATCTCTGAGAGTGGATGGAGATTTTTCATTGTTACCGTGGAAAATATGAAAGCTCCATATAATAAGTGTGATAAGGATGGACTGAGCTGTACCATGTGTATGCTTACAGCAAGAGATATCCTCTCACACTGCTTCCTTTCCACAAGAGCCATTTAAGAAATTATTAATTCAAGCCTTCACTCCTTATCAAGGGTCGTGGGTTCCATTCCTACTATAGGTCCTGTCTTCTCATAGGACAATGAGACGGCCACGCTCCCTTCCCTACTAAAGAAGGATGGCAATCTACAGATAATTCAAACCCAAAATGATCTTCGTTGTTAAAACTGACCTTATTTTTATTTTTATCGAAATTTTTCTCCGATTTCCCTAAGGGATAATAATACCTTGTAAGTTTTCTTTTTTAACATTTTCTTTTTAGCACTTTCCTCCGAAGGAAAGTAGCTATTGAGGTTGGACTCATGACGGAATTTTTGAAAAATTTCTTCGAATCTTTATCGATCCTACCTAGTAGACACCGAAAATGACCCCCGTTAAAATTTATATATATATATATATATATATATATATATATATATATATATATATATATATATGCATATATATATATATGTGTCTGTTAACACGATAGCGGCCAGAGTTTTTGTTTTTTCGTCACGAAACTTGGTATATAGCATTCAATTAGCAAACGATTGAACGAGTTCGTTAACCACCAAAATCGGTCCACCGGAAGGGGGGGGTTTACCCCGAACCCAAAACACTAATTTGACCATTTCAGCCGTAATATTTGTTATATTTCAACGAAACTTGGTATTCGTAGTGGTAATATAGAGAGAAAAGTGAGATATAAAAATGAACTAAATCGGTTCATAAGGAGGGGGGGTTTACTCCGGACCGACAATACCAATTCGCCACTACCAGCCGTGATTTTAGGTATATTTCGACGAAACTCGGTATTCGTAGTGGTAATCTACAGGTAAATATGTGATGTAAAAATAAACTAAATAGGTTCATTAGGAGGGGGGGTTTACTCCGGACCCAAATTCCTAATATACTCATACTGGTCGTAATTTCTGCTGTATTCTAACGAAACGCGGTATACGTCGTGGGTAACTCATGAGAAAGAAGTGTTATAAAAATGAGCTGAATCGGTCAATCGGAAAGGGGGGTTTACTTTGTAATATATTTCAATAGAAAAGCCAGCCATAGGTCCACAAAGGCGCCGCAAGGAGCGCTAGAGGGACTGTATCCTGTTCCTGCGTTAGATCAAAATACGATAATATGAGGTTTTTTGTATTTATTACGTAGTGTAATAGGTAAAATGTGTAAACATAACTCTGGAAGCAAATTAATAATTGATCAGTTACTCATTACAAATTTAAAAGAGAACTATTCATGTTTTTATTTTATTTATGTAGGATATTTTAGGCAAATTGTTCTGGAAAGCAGTCTACACGACCCAAATTCTGAGGAAAGTGCTTAGTTATGCAGCTCCTGCGTGACGGACTTTTTTGTGGGTTTAAATGCTTTCTTAACCGATAAAAAACTGATATCGAAGAGTGTTTAAGTGCCGGAACAGTTCTTAAATGTTTGTTCAACAACGTCCCAACACATCTCAAAATTAAAAACCATTTTAATGTTTATTATAAGAAATCATGAACAAAAATTAAAAATATAATAAAAAAAAACTTGTAGTTACATTAAACTTTAAAGTCCATTTTCTCAAAAATATGTTTTTGTATTTTCGCCCGATCAACTATTTCCATTGCAGATTCCTAATGATATTTGCTAGTAAAGTACGTAGAAAATTTTCCATTCATTGAATTATTACAATTCTGTGACCGATTTTCGACTAATTTTTTAATAGTAAATATAGAATTGTTCACCATTTTCAAAAAAAAAAAAAAAATAAATCTCTATATATAAAAATCACGTGTCTGTTTTTAGTTTCTTTGTTCCTTATACAAATCTACATCGTTTGACCGATTTTGACCAAACTTGGCACAAAGATAGGTCTTGATACGAGAAATCTCCTAGGCTAGGTCAAAATAGTCAAATTTCAAAATTTGGTTAAAAGGTCAAAAGTTTTGTTCAAGAAAAATTGGCTACACTGAACCATTCAGATTGTGACGGCCATTTTGAATCGCCAGCCATTTTGAATAATGTCTCAAATTTATTTGTTGATGTTCCTGATAATTAGAATAACTCGAACTTATTGATGACTTTACATCATTATATAATCATGTAATGGAGTTTATTTCAACAGCATTAGTGTATATACGGGGGGGGCTGCAGCCCTCCCCCCCCCCCGAAATTTTTATTTGAGCGGTAAAAATTTCATAAAACCCTTAAACATAAATTAAATAAGATCAATTAGTTCATAAAACATATTCTATTTTGGGTGTAATAGCGTTTAAGTTGGCTAAAATTCTTCAACGATCTAAATTGTTAGTATTCCATACACCGGAAATGGTCTCAGCCCCCCCCCCCCGAAATTTTCCCAGCCCCCTCCAAAATTATTTTCTATATACGCCCATGTTCAACAGTCACTGTCTAACTAAGGAGCGCTGGCTATTCTTCGAAAAGAGCTATCTACTCGCAGGCTCTGCTACTGGCCTCTGTCGGCTGTTAGATGAAGTGCTGTTGTGCTGGCCTCTGCCGGTATCATTATGAGCTAAAACAAATTCACATCGTTTGACCGGTTTGCCTAACTGGGTATAGACAACTAGGTATCAAGTAGATCTTGATACGGGGAGAGTCATAGACAGAAAGCAGGTGTAGCATGGCACCCTGGGTATCAGCAAGTCCCATAGACAGAAAGTAGGTGTAGCATGGCACACTGGGTAACAGCTAGTCCCATAGACAGAAAGTAGGTGTAGCATGGCACACTGAGTAACAGCTAGTCCCATAGACAGAAAGTAGGTGTAGCATGGCACACTGGGTAACAGCTAGTCCCATAGACAGAAAGTAGCATGGCACCCTGGGTAACAGCTAGTCCCATAGACAGAAAGTAGCATGGCACACGGGGTAACAGTAAATAAATAAAAATAAAATGTTTCTTAACATTCCTAGGTACTTTACTAGATTTGACCTTCTTTCAAAATATTTTTCGTTTTTTGGTCTAGATTAAAAATTGACGCTTGTAGATTACCGCCCGCGAAAAAAAGAGGTTCCCGCTCGTGCCGCCATATTGTTTTCTAGGAATTAAAACTTACTTTTATTGGATACTGTAACATCCCATACAATACTTATGACATAAAGAATTAAAAGATATTAGTAGATGTAATATAGGGTTTCTGGCGCAGTCTTCAAAATTCCCTATTTCCCCGAAAAAACCTGATCGTCGATTTTTGTAGGATTTTTCATTTTTATCTCAAACATCTAATTTTTTTAAAAAATATACATTTTCTAACATATTTCTTTAAAACCTAACAAATAAAAAAAAATACATATTTTTAACATATTTCTTTAAAACGATACAAAATTGGGATCACCCCCAAAAAGTAAAAATATTATATAATTAATTTAATTATTATTTCCATTTGTTATACACGTTTAATCATCAATATCACTTTCAGATTTCTTAGATTTAGATCTATTTTCATTTTTATTTTCTCGGAAGTCAATAATATGAATTTTCTTCCCATCATTTAATTCTTTTAAACCGTCATAAACGAATAATAGTTTTTGTGAATTTAATTGTTGAATATCTTTTTTATTTAATTTGTCATTAAATCTATCTGGTAGATAAACTTGAAATTTATCTTCCTTATCTTTTAACGTAACAACTATACGTTTTCCAAATTTTGTAATAGTTTCTTTAAATTCTTTAATTGAATAAGATTGACCACATTCCAATTCTGTTAGTTTCTTTATTGGAGTATTTTGACATTGACCAACTCGTTGGATCTTTTTTAATACTTCCATTTATTAGAAATAAAATTTATCAAATAAAATTAATCAATTTTATAAAAACCTTTATTACAATTATATTTTCGTACACTGAGAATGCTCTATATAAATCCACCATTGTTATCGAAGTGGGGCGGGGTATCTGAATGATATCACATATGGGCGGAGGTTCCGGTGGGTGTACTCGCTTGATTGCTGCTGCAGTCTGGTATTGATTTTTTGAACTACCAACAACTAACAACCTTTCTATTTGTTAATTTTCGACTGATTTCGAGAATTTCTTAAATATTAATTAATGAAAATAGATTAATCTGATAATTTAAAACTATTAACTAAATAACAAACAAATACTTGGATGGAATAAACAATCTAATAACAAGTAATAGACTATTAAAGTCGTAAGTTCTCGGTTTCATCATTCATACAGGATTCTAGTATATATACAACAGTCAATAGTATTTCAGACGTGGAAAAGTGAGAGAACCAAATGTATCTCATCACCGATGTACCGAGATGGCCATAGGTACACCGGAAACGATGTGACGCATGCGGTGATCTCATAGAGCATGCCATTTTCCTCAAAAATACCTCACGCTCACCTTACTTTGTAAAATCTAAAAAAAGTTACCAAGCCTGAAAAGTTGACAGACGGCTATAAACGCCTGATGGTCCGTGATGGGCTCAAGCAACTCAAAAATAACGAGTTGAACACTTCCAAAGGAAGTACAAAGGTAACTAAAGAACAAAGTAAGGTTGAAGCCAAAAGGAGAGAGGAAGGAGAATACGGGGTATTTTTGCACATTTTTAGAAAAAATTAAAAATAAAAAAATTAACCATTACTTTCAAAGTCTTGAGAGACATAAATAAATCTTAAATATTTGTCATTCTAAATTTCTATTAAATCATTCTTTATAAAATCATATTTCAACTTTTTCTCAGAAACAATAATCACATATATATTTGTACCACCAGGAACTACATTCTGAAAATCAACATTCAGAATAATATTATTTTTACTATTTGAAATATTAATTGGTCCTTTTCTAACATCTATTACATATAAAGGTCTATTTTTTATGAAATCATCAGGATCATAAAGCATATTCATATTTCCGATATAAGACCTTTTATAATCTTTATACATATCATATAATAATGAATAATTGTTCTCTTTAATATCTAAATTTAACATTTCTTCCGGATAATATGTTTCATTAATTTTAACTCTAATATTTCTAACATCAACATGGTCAAATTTAGAAGGATCTTTCTTTTGATCATTTCTTCTCGATGTTTGGAATCCTACAATTATGAATTTCGGTTTATCAATGTTCCTATAAATATTAGTTATATCAAAACTTAAATTTGATCCCATAATACCAGTTTTTTCAATACACTCCCAAGTTTTAAATACAAATTCTTGTGTTCCACCAAACTTGTCCATCTCATTAATTAATTCAATTTTTGAAGGTGTTGAATACTCTATGATAGGAACACGTAAATAAAAATCAGTTATTGTAATTTTACCTGTAGGTGCATAAGACTTTCCATCTGCTTGAAGTGATAGAAAAATCCCGTCATCATCAGTGTTTCTAAGAAATGTTATTAAAAATCCTCCTTTGTATATTGGTATGTTTATACCTCCAAAATATCCTAATCCTAAATCGTTTAAGGTTCCACAATAATTAAATTTTCCGTATTTATGATCACATTTCACTGCACCATTCATTTTAGACAAAGTTTCATCTTGAGACAGTGATATCGTATGTTTTACAGTACTTATAATACCTGGATCTTCAATTCTATCAATTAATTTGTTATGTTTTTTTACTTCTATACTTCGAAATAAGAAAGGAATAAAATTATCTATTAATTTAGTTCCCGAATTCATACCATAGTGTTCACCATCTTTGGCATTGAACGAACCTGAAATAACAAACTGAAAATGGGAACTTAAAAAATTATCACCAACATCGATTAAGAATTCTATTCTCTGATTTTCTTTATTAAAATTCAATTCGGTATTATTCGATGGGAAAAAATGTTTAAATTGTTGTTTTTCTATATTAGGATTATATTTTGAATACATCTCCATTTATTAAGATAAAAAATCGTTATAATTTAAAAACTAGTTTATAATTATTAGACCCCGTCTCAGTGACGAGGTTTGAAAATTTAAAAAACATAATTTATTAATGAAGGTACAGTATCAACATTAAATCTATTTTTATAATATTTCGAAAATTCTTCATAATGTTCTTGTTTAAATTCATTTGATATATCAGTTCTTTCGAAAATTATTATCCAATTAACCAAATGTTTATATTTTATTAAAGTATCTGGAGAAAACTTTTGATAAAAAGACATAATGTTCCAATCAAATAATGAGTAATAAAACTCGATCTTTTGTTCATCGATTTTCTGATATCGCGAAATGATTTTCCAATCTATTTTATTTGAAAACATTCCTAATTCTTCTAATTTAAACGGATGGTATTGTGAAACAAGTTTCCAATTTAATTTATTCTGAAATACAATTAAAAATTCTGTTGTTAAACCAGGAAATGAAGATATTTCATCCCAATCATTATTTTGTGTTGTCTCCATTTATTAAGAAAAAAATCTTTTTAATTTTCAAAATTGTTACCACTTTAGGAAATAATACTATTCGGAAGGTAAAGCAATATAATGAAGTTCTCTTCGCAGTTCTGATACTTTTGTGTTTAATTCTTTTCTTATTATTTCTATTTCTTTAAGAATACTTTCATTTAGTGATTTTTTATATTCTTCTTTCGCTATGTCTTTTTCCAGTTCTTCTATTTTATTGTTTAAATCTTTCATAAATTGTTCTACTTGTGGGTAATAACTATTATATAAAGTGTCAGAAAATATTTGAAGATGTATTTGTAACTCTTCTTCTTTCAAATATTCTTCCATTTTGTTCTTTATATCACTATCAACTTGTACTGGTATAACATCACTAATTAAATCCTGAGTGAGTTTTTTCATCTTTTCATCTAAATCTTCTTTAGTTGTATATTCAAATAATTTCTCATCGATGATCTCTTCAAATTCTTTTGTATCAGTTGTTCTTTTATCTCTTTTATTTTCATTAATTGCCCTCTCTATCATCGTTTTCACTTGTTTCATAATAACTACATCATTATTATCTCTTCCTTCTGAAACACTGACAAGTCTTTTTTTATTAAAACCAATATAACTTTTAGTAAATGTAAACAATGAACCGATAATTTCATCAACTTTTACTTTTAATTCATTCTTTAATTTATTATTAAAATCATTTTTTAAATCATTCTTTAATTTATTTTCATCATCTTTTAATTTTGTTTGGAATGTTGAGAATTCTGTTCTAAAAGAATTTGAAAGTTCATTTACAATATCACTTTTTAATTTCGTTTCATCAATATCGCCAGATTCCGGAAAAACAATTTGATTTCCTAAAACATCAAATTTTAAAATAACTCTTGAATAAGATTCCATTTCTTTCTATTTATTATATTTAAAATTTCATTAAAATCCATATCTTTAGAAAAGAATTTAAGAACTAACAAACATAAATGTCCACAAATAGGTGGATCATTAATTTCTTGAAGTCTGTCTTCATTATATATTAAATTATCTTTTCCCAAATATATAACTAATTCCTTTGATGGATGTAAGTTTCCATATGAATTAAAATAATATTTTTTATTTCCATTTTTATAATAAGAAACCCAGTGAGTACCATTTCCGAAAGAATTATCAATGTTTACAATTCCACACTCAATATTTCTAGGATGTTTCGGAAGTTCATCTTTCATAAAAACTCCTCTAAAATGTTTTATGTTTAACTTCTTAACGATATTCTCGATATCAAAATTAGATAAAGGAGTTATTTTTTTTTTTAACTGTTACAAGTTTTCCTCCCTGTTTCTTTTCCATTTCTTTATTATGTCTTGTTTGTTCTTCTATTAGTTTATCTTTATATCTTTTATCGATAACCGAGTTTGCAATAGAACTTGCTCCACTCGCTAAAGCAGCTAAAGCTCCTAATCCTGCAAAAATTAAAGGAAGTATTCCACCATCTTTTTCATTTTCTCTTAATTGTTTATATGTTAATTTAATTCTAGTTCCCTTTCCGTCTTTAGCATTTCTGTTAATCTTATCGATCTGTCTTTGAGTTAACAAAATTGAATTATTTCCTTTTTTTGTATCGATTGTAACATCAGTTTTCTTTTTTACAGCACCAATAATTTTAGATTTTTGACCTTCCGTTAGTGAAATTTTAAAAGGTTTATACTCACTCATTTTCTTTAATTTATAATGAATAAAAAAGAATATAAATTCTTTCTACTGGAAATTTTTGCAGGATTTAAAAATGTTCGTTTCTAATAAATGGAGGGGATTCTAAATATTCTGAACAACAAACTTAACTATAATAATAAAGAAATATTTATGATTTTAGATGAAAATAACGATCCTTGGTTTAAAGCTAGAGATATTGCTGAATTATTAGAGTATAAAAAAATAACCAAAGCATATAATCTTGTTGATGAAGAACATAAAACAAATCTAAATCTTATTTTAGAAGGGTGCTCCTTAGAAGAGCACCCTTCAAATATGCAAGCACATACTATTTTTATTAACGAATTAGGTTTATATTCTTTGATTATGAAATCGAAATTACCTCAAGCAAAAGAATTTCAAAAATGGGTTTACAATGTTATCAAAACAATTAGAAAAACAGGGGAGTATAAATTGAAGGAAGAATTATACAGTAAAGACAAAATTATAAAAAAGAAAGATGAAAAAATTGAAAATTTAAATAATAAAATAACAAATATCAAATCTGATGTTGTACCTAAAACTAAAGATGAAAAATTAAGACATTTTTTCCTATTATTTAAGTTAAACGACTATGAATGTGAATATAGTTATTATGTTATAAGATGTCAAAAAGTATATTTAAAAAGAGCTGTTGATAAAATAGTTTTAGAACATCAAGATTGTGAGGAGATAATAAAATTCTATGATCCAAATAGTGTTAATTTATATTCTAGAATAAAAGAAAAATTAAAAAATGATTTAGAATTTCATGGTAATTATTTTAGAATAAATAATGAAGAATTTAGTGAGGAATATCTAATTATAAAAATAGAGGAATTACACAGTGAAAAAGAAATTTAATTCACAACATTTTTTTTATTTATCCAAGTATTATGTGAATTATCAAAACCTAACCATTTGACATAAACTTTATCCCCTTTTCTTTTTAAAACCTTTTCAACAAGATAATCATGTGGATATTTGGTTTTCATTAATTCTTCTTTATAAAATCTACCTTCGATTTCTTCTTCCTTCAAATCTTTTAATTTATAAGTAATAGGAATGGAATTTATTATTTTATTTATTTTGAAAACTTCAGTAGACCAGTTAGGTGTATATCCTTTTTCAAATATTCCTTTATATTTACTTATCCTTACATAATCGTTTAATTTAAATTTCGGTTTTTCATTTTTAACATTGTTATCATTATAAATATTCATTAATACTTCTTCTTCATTTTTCTTATTAACTTCTATAGGTTTCATTTTTATAGTTCTATGATAGGAATTATTATATGTTTTAATCAAATCATCTAAAATATCTATCCATTTATAATTTCCTCTCTTAGAAAATTCTTTCCACATTTTTTCTTTTAATGTTCTATTAAATCTTTCTACTATAGCAGATTTTATTTCACTATAACTAGAATAATGATTGATATTATATTCTTTCATTAAATTCTGAAATTCTTTATTATAAAATTCTTTTCCGTTATCCGTTTGTAAATTTTTTGGTTTATTTTTATCGTTCAATATACTTTTTAATGCTTCAGTCACTAATTTACCAGTTTTATCTTTAACAGGAATTGCCCAAGAAACTTTAGAAAATGTATCTATTACAGTTAAAATATATTTAAATCCTTTATTAATTTTTGATATTCCTTTTAAACTTCCAGTATTCATCTCAACTAAATCAGATTGCCACAGGTCATTTATTCCTCGAGTTATAATTTTTGTTCTTTCAAAATTTCTTCTAACCGGTTTATGAATTTCTTCAATTATTCCTTCTTTTACACTCATTTCTTTTTCATTTTTTGACCTAAAAAAGTATTCTTTTTACTTCCACAAATTTTACAAATTCCTTTACCCATGAGTTTTCCATTTTTAGAAGTTTCTTCATGATAATTCTTACTTTCTGTTTGTTTTTTACACTTTACACAATATATAAGTACCATTTATTATAGGATAAAATCTAGTCTTTAAAATAGATAAATTTCTCTAGTTTATGGATATACTTTCCATTGTTTAATTTATTATATGTATTTATCGATAGAAAACCATAATCATCCCCCCAACAATCATTACAAATTTTTTTAAAAATATCAAAGGATGAAAAATCACTTCCAGCAAAATCTTTATATATCATTTCAGTGTAATGAAGAGATTGTTTAAAAGAACAAATAAAATTAACATTATTTCTAATAAACTTTCTATCAACTTTACTATAACATTGACTTAAATAAATACAAGAAATATTTTTATGTCTACCTCTAACAAAATATTCATTAATTTTTTCATGATTTTCAAATATAATATCATCAAAGATAACTAAACTATTCGGTTCACAAGTATCTACATTTTCCATTTCTTCAATATCATTATAAAAACACCCTACATCCTCTCCTATTTTATTTCCAATATCACTAAACAACTCAATCATTTCTTGATAAATATCTTGATCTAAAGATTTACTACATACATATAATTTAGAATAATCTAACCAATCTCCATAAATAAAATTTGTTAATAAAGTTGTTTTTCCAGAACCACTACTACCGATAATTATACATCTTAATGGTAATGGAAAAGGTTTATTGTTAGTCTTATTTTTATCTTCGTGGTAAATTTTTATACGATACTTTTTTTCCATTATAAATAGAGTAATTTATATAAGATGAAATTGTTAAAAATAACTGGTAAAACTTCTGAGTTGACTTTGAAATTAGCACATCCAATATTTTTAGACGAAAATATAAATTATAAAATAGGTCTTGTTGGTTTTTATTCGGATAATAACATTCCTAACATACAAAAAGATTCATTCATTTCATTCGATATTAATAAATCAAGAAAACATATTAAAATTGAAAAAGGATTTTGGAGTTTAAAAGAAATCGATAATCTAATAAAGAAAGAACTTGTAAACGAAAAGTTCTATATAAAAAGTAATAATGATGGAAAGGTAAAAATGTTTTCACCGTATCCATTTGATCTGGACGTAAATCTTAAAAACATTTTTGGTTTCGAAATACCAACTAAAAATGAAATTTCAACAGATTATGCAAGTAACACAGTACATGTTGGAAAATTCAGACCTAAATTAAGACCTTTTGATGTTATCGAAATTCATTGTAATTTAGTTGAATCTAGTTTAGTGAGTCATTCTTCTAATGAACACATACATGAAGAAACTGATTTAGTATATAGTTTTTTCCCGAATGTTCCTTTTGAATCAAAGATTTCAGAAAAACCCTTAGAAATTGTTTATGTTCCAATTAGAAACGATATTCATAAAATTCAAAAAATAAATGTAACTATTAGGAATGAAAGACATGAATTATTAAATAATGAAAATGTTAATAATATTATATATTTAAGTCTGATTCATGACAAATAAACTTAACGAAATGTTTAACTTAGTTAAATCTAGTTAAACCGTTCTGAACTTTTTAATATAATAAATGGATCCAAAACAAACTATTAAGATAAGAGATAGATTAATTAAAAAATTTGAACATGCCAGAAAACAAAGAATACTTGAAGAAGATTTAAAAGGTAAAGAATATTTACCGATAACGAGTGCAATCAATAAACTTGATAATACTTTTAATGAAAAGATTTCTCAAGTCGACAAGAGTATAAAAAATGTGTTAGAACAAAATAAAACATTAATTACAGATCTTGTACCGTTTACAAGAAACATAGCAGATATGGAAATTCCACCTTCGGGAGAAGAAACATCTTTTGAAGGAGAATTATACGATAAAGATACACCACTTGCAAAAAGTACACCTTTTTCAAAAGACAAAAAGAGAGTTACATTTGTTCCAATGGAAAAAGTTTCAGAAGACGAGTCAGATTTAAGTGAAGACAGTTTAAATGAATCAGATACTCCATTGAATATTTCATCATCTGTTATCGGTCAAATAATTGGTCCTCTTGGAGCAACATATTTACCAAAACTAACTGATAAACATTATGGAATTACTTACGATGAAAAAAAATTATTTTTTAAAATCGGAAAGAATAAAGTTAATATAGATGGAAATGATTTAATTATTGATGGAAAAAAATATATTGGAACAAAAGGATTATGGGTTCTCTTAACACAAAATTATGAAAACTTATTTGATAATAAAGGTGAAAAATTATATTCACCAGAAGAATTTAATACCTATAAAGAAATTTTAATTAATAGTGAGGTTTTATATAACAAAAATAACTCATCAACAAATAGACCAAAAGCTCCACAATCAAAAAAATATAAAAATTTATTAAAACCTATATACGAAGAATTAAAGACAATTCCGGTTACCGGAAGAGGAATAGTTAATTATAATGAACATTCTGTTATGTATATACAAAATTTGAATGAATTGATTTCAAGATTGAATTTAATATATGCTTCAGAATTGGCTGGAGATAATAATTTTCATAATGAAAAAGTCGGTATTATCAGATTTTTAACAAATCTTTTAGAAAAACATATTGATGATCGAAAAGGAACTGAATATTTAATAAGATTAGTGAATGCTCTTCCACATAAAATAATTAAGGATGAAACTATAGGATCTGGATTGTTTAATAAAATATTAAGTGGATTACCATTTGAATTACATTATCCGGGTTATAACTATTTAGGTCCAGGTACTAAATTAAATGAAAGATTGGAAAGAGGTGATAAACCAATTAATAAATTAGATGAAGCTGCAAAAGAACATGATATATCTTATAGAGATCATAAAGAAGTATCAGATAGACATATCGTAGACAAAATTTTAGAAAATAAAGCATGGGAAAGAGTTATTTCGAGTGATGCTGATATAGGAGAAAGAACTGCGGCATATTTGACAACGAATGCAATGAAAATTAAAAGACATTTAGGAATGGGTTTGATACATTCAGAATTTGATATATTTCAGTAGAAACAATTTATATTAACTTTTTATCAACCTGCAAAAATTTCAAAGGGGTCGGAAATCACGACCCCCTTGTTTTTGAAGAATTTGAATATAAATATAGAATTTTTTAAAACTATAAATGAAGAAGGTAAGATTTAATGATCTTGTAACTATTTATGAAATACCTTATGAATGTAGAATTAATTTTAATTTAATCAATAATCAGAGGTTTAAAATGAGAATATTTGAGTTTGAAAAGATATTTAACAAAATATTTCGATGATAAATTTTATATTGATAAAAATTATTTCTAAATAAATGGAAGACCTGAAAAATAAGACAGTTAAAGATTTACAAAAAATATGTAAAGAAAATAAATATCAGGGTTATTCTAAACTGAGAAAACAATCATTAATTGATTTAATATTAGAAAAATCTAAAACTAAAGAAAAATTAAGTGATAAAAAAATAGTTGAATTAAGACGTTTGGGAAGTCAGTATAAAATAAAAAATTATTATAACATGAAGAAATCTGTTTTAATTAAGTTATTAGAAGAAAAAGAATCTATGGAAGAATTTAAATTACCTCCACATTACGAAGACGAATTTGAATTAACTTCAGTTTATGGAGACGATTTAAAAAATTCAGATACAGAAGGAAACTTTATAGATGAAAATTTGGATCATGGAGAAATGGAAATGTGTAGTATATGTGGAAGGTATAGTGTATTAAATAATAATTGTTATAATTGTGTAACAGACATTAAAATAGGTAAATATAATCGTAAATCGTATAGAATAAATAGATTTCGTAAAAAATTGAATAATTTAATAGAAAATGTTAATGATAAGGTTGAAATTGAAAAAATATTTGAAACTTTTATTAATAATTATAGAGGTAAATATATACCTTATAAATATTTAGTAAAAAAGATTGCAGATTATTTAAAAGTAGGAAATAATATTGAAATTAAGGAAACTAAGAGAATGGTGAAAATATGGAATAACTTTGAATATAAATTAATCTATTAGAGAGTATATTTTAAAACAAATGATGATGTAAAATTTTGTAAGATCTAAAAAAGTTCGTTCCTAATAAATGGAGGAATTAGAACCTTTCGAATTTTGTCAGATCTGTTGTAAACAATCGGTATTAGATAATCGTTGTTATAGTTGTTATCCACCAACAAGAAATCCTCATAATAATTTTAAATATAGACAGAGATATTTTCATGAACATTTATTACAGTTAATAGATGAACCTGAAGATAGAATTAAAATTGAAGAAGTGTTTGAAGTTTTTAATGAAAATTATAAACGAAAAGCCCTACCATATAAATTTTTTATTGCAAAAATTGCAGATCTATTAGAAATTAAACATAATGTTCGAATAAGAAAATCTAAAAGAAATGAAGAATTGTGGAATGAATTTTTAGAGATGAGACCATTTGAGATAATTGAAAAGAAAAATGAATTTAGAGAATATATTTTGAATCAATTTAGAAATATTAAATAATTTTAAACATAATGTTCGAATAAGAAAATTTAAGAGAAATGAAGAATTGTGGAATGAATTTTTAGAGATGAAACCATTTGAGATAATTGAAAAGAAAAACCAATTTAGAGGATATATTTTGAATCAGTTTAAAAAATGTATTAATTTCTAGGATGGAAAAATTTGCAGGATTTAAAAAGTTCATTTCTAATAAATGGAGAACCAACTGAGAAGTCAAACTCTCAAAAACCTTCGAGATTACTGTAAATCTCACAATATTAAAGGATATTTTAAATATAATAAGAAAGATGATCTTATAAATCATATTATTGATGAAATAGAGAAAAAGAAATTTATAAATGAATTCAATTTTGATTCTAGTTTGTTTTCTAGACCAAAACCTGATAAAAACTTTGAATTATGGACGATGAAACAATTACAAGATTATTGTAGATCACGTAATATTAAAGGATTTTCAAAATTAAAGAATAAATCTGATCTTATTAAGTTGATCACTAATGATGAAAAAAGAAAGAAAAACCGAAAGAGATTAATAAATGAATCCATTAAAAAATCGATAAATCAATCCAAAAAAACATCAATAAATGAATTCAATTTCCATCCAAGTTTATTTTCAAAACCTAAACCTCCTAGGGAAAAACAAATCAAATGTGATGATTGTAATAAATATTATAAAAAATCGTATAAAGAGAAACATATTGAATCTTTAGCACACAAGAAAGTAAACATTAATGATGAACAAGAAATTCAGGAAATTGAAACAGCTTATGAATCAAGATTAAAAACCTATATAGTTAGGAATATGGAAGGATTTTTTCATCCGAGAGAATTCTTGGAAGATAAAAGAAATATAATAATCGATAAGATAACTGAAAATGTAAAAAATATGGATTTGAAAGTTAATCTTAAATTTTTCCTTACCTTTAAAAAAAGGGGGGGAGAAAAATGGTTTGGTGGAGCACACTATTTTCTGGAAGAATTTTCATTTAAAACTAAAAATGAAATCATATTACAATCTTCAGATCTAAATACATTTTATGATAGTGCTATTGAGAAATTGATAAAAGAAATGGATGATTTTGAAAAAAATGGTTCAGGATGGGAGTTAGTAAGTATTGATTATTTAGAACTTCGAATCAATAAATATAATCCATTGAGAGGTTCTTCATATATCGATTTACCAGAAAAAATAAAATCTAAAAAAGCAATTATTAATGTAAAAAATAATGATAATAAATGTTTTATGTGGTCAGTTCTATCAGCATTACATCCAGTAGACAAGGATCCTCAAAGAGTTACAAAATATGAAATGTATAAAGATGAATTAAATTTTGATGGAATCAACTTCCCAGTTTCCTTTAAAGATATTAGTAAATTTGAAAAACAAAACGATATATCTATAAATGTATATGGGTATGAAGAATCTGTTCATCCTTTAAGAATTACAAAACATAAATTAGATAAACATGTAAATTTATTTTATATTAAAGATAATGAAAATGATCATTACTGTTGGATTAAAGATCTTTCTCGATTGATCAAAACACAACTAACAAATATGAAAGTAAAAATTTATCCATGTGAAAGATGTTTAAGATATTATTATTCAGCTGAAAAATTAGAAAATCATGAACTTGATTGTAAAACTAAAACGGCGGTAAAAATTGAAATGCCGAAAAAAGGTGAATATTTAAGTTTCAAAAATTATAACAGATCGTTAAGAGTTCCTTTCGTAATATATGCAGATTTTGAATGTTTAACTAAAAAAATTGATAATTGTCAACCTGATTCATCAGGTTCTTATACTATGAAATATCAAAAACATGAACCAAATAGTTTTTGTTATTATATAAAATATCAAAATTATGATTACAAACAACCTGTAGTATATAGAGGATCTGATTGTACTGATAAATTTGTAGAAATGATTCATGAGGAAGTTAAAAATATTCAAAAGATTTATGAAGAAATTAAACCGTTGGAAATGACTTTTGAAGAAGAAAAACAGTTTCAGAAAACTGATATTTGTCATATATGTGAAAAGGATATTATAACATGGAATAATTATAAGAAATATGGGGAAAAACCTATTGGGTTATTAGGAAAAAAGGTAAGAGATCATGATCATTTAACTGGAAAATATCGAGGTCCGGCTCATGAAATTTGTAATTTGAATTATAAAAATCCTTCCTTTGTTCCAGTATTCATTCATAATTTATCTGGATATGATGCACATCTATTTGTTAAAGCGATGGGGAAATTTAAAGAAAATATTGAGGTAATTCCAAATACTGAAGAAAAATATATTTCATTCACACAGAAAGTTGATAAATTAGAAATTAGATTTGTTGATTCATTCAGATTTATGGCTTCGAGTTTAGATTCATTATCTACGAACTTAAGAAAAATTCCTGAAGAAATGAAAGGTAAAAAGTTAGAAGAATATAAATTCTTGAAATCTATGTTTAGAGAAACCAGTAAATATTATAAAGATGAAAAATTAGATTTGATTACGAGAAAAGGTGTGTATCCTTATGATTACATGGATTCAGAAGAAAAATTTGAAGAGTCAAAATTACCTTCAATCGAAGAATTTTATAGTAAATTGAATGATTGTGATATTTCTGAAAACGATTATAAACATGCGAAAAAAGTATGGAAAACATTTGAAATTAGAAATTTAGGAGAGTATTCAGATTTATATGTTAAATCAGATGTTTTAATATTGTCTGATATATTTGAAAATTTTAGAGATGTCTGTTTAAAAACTTATAAACTTGATCCAGCTTGGTATTTTACAGCTCCAGGATTATCTTGGGATGCGATGTTAAAAACGACAGAAATCGAGTTGGAATTATTAAATGATTATGATATGATTTTGATGTTGGAAAAAGGAACTCGTGGTGGAATATCTCAATGTTGTAATAGATATTCTAAAGCAAATAATAAATATATGAAAAAATATGATAAAAATCTACCATCTAGTTATTTAATGTATTTAGATGCAAATAATTTATATGGTTGGGCGATGAGTCAATATTTACCTTATGGAGGATTTAAATGGATAAAACCAGAAGAAATAGAAAATTTAGATGATGATTCAGAGAAAGGTTATATACTAGAAGTTGATCTTGAATATCCAAAAGAGTTACATGATGATCATTCTGATTTACCTCTAGCTCCAGAAAATGGAATACCAGGTAATTCAAAACATGTAAAATTATTAACGACATTATTTGATAAAGAAAAATATGTGATTCATTACAGAAATTTAAAACAATGTTTGGATATGGGATTAAAGCTAAAAAAAGTTCATAGGGTATTAGAATTTAAACAATCGAATTGGTTACAAAAATATATTGATCTCAATACAAAAATGAGAACTAGAGCTGTAAATGATTTTGAAAAAGATTTCTATAAACTAATGAATAATTCAGTGTTTGGAAAAACTATGGAAAATATAAGAAAACGAATTGATGTGAAATTGTGTAATAATTATGGGAAAGTTGAGAAATTAATATCAAAACCAAATTTTAAAGGAAGAACAATATTTGATGAAAATCTATCAGCAATTCATATGAACAAAACAAAAGTTAAATTTAATAAACCGATTTATGTAGGAATGAGTATTCTAGATTTATCGAAACATTTAATGTACGATTTTCATTACAATACTATGAAACGGAAATATGGAAATGATCTTAAATTAATGTACATGGACACAGACAGTCTTATATATAATATTAAAACAGACGATTTTTATGAAGACATGAAAAAAATGATTGATCTGTTCGATACTTCAGATTTTCCTGTTGATAACAGATTCAATATACCTAGAGTAAATAAGAAAGTATTAGGTAAAATGAAAGATGAAAATAATGGAGTTATTATGACAGAATTTATTGGATTAAGATCTAAAATGTATTCTCATAAAAATGAGATATCTATTTGTAAGAAATCAAAAGGTATTAAGAAATGTGTTGTAAATAAGAAAATATCATTTGAAGATTATAAAGATTGTTTATTCAATAAAAGAGTTCATTATAGAACAATGAATCAAATCAGGAGTTATAAACATGAGATATATTCAATTCAAGTTAATAAAAAAGCTTTATCACCAGATGATGATAAACGTTATATTTTAGAAGATGGAATCCATACTAGAGCATTAGGACATTATAAAAATGTTTAAATAAAATTCTAAATAAGATTCTTATAAATTAATATCTTTAAATGTTAAAGAAGTAAGATATATTCTTACTTCTTAACATGTAAAGAGTATAGAATTGAATTGAAATATTTTGCAGGATTTAAAAATTTCATTTCTAATAAATGGAAGTATTAAAAAAGATCCAACGAGTTGGTCAATGTCAAAATACTCCAATAAAGAAACTAACAGAATTGGAATGTGGTCAATCTTATTCAATTAAAGAATTTAAAGAAACTATTACAAAATTTGGAAAACGTATAGTTGTTACGTTAAAAGATAAGGAAGATAAATTTCAAGTTTATCTACCAGATAGATTTAATGACAAATTAAATAAAAAAGATATTCAACAA